>QRDG01001250.1:149752-410994 GCA_012064385.1 Puccinellia tenuiflora
TCATCTTACCCATAAGGCATGGTTCGCAAGTTTCAAATTATTCAAAATCAAGTGAATCCAAAAGTCCATCAGATTGGAGTTTCTTCATGCGCTTTACACCAATATGACCCAAACGGCAGTGCCACAAATACGTGGTATTATCATCATTCACTTTGCATCTTTTGGCATCAATGTTATGAACATGTGTATCACTACTATCGAGATCCAATAGAAATAAACCATTCCTCTCAGGTGCATGACCATAAAAGGTATTATCCATATAAATCGAAATACCAAAGTTTTCAGACTTAAATGAATAACCGTCTCGCAATAAACAAGATCCAGATACAATGTTCATGCTTAACGCAGGCACATAATAACAATTATTAAGGTTTAAGACTAATCCCGAAGGTAAATGTAGAGGGAGTGTGCCGACAGCGATGACTTCAACTTTTGATCCATTTCCAACTCGCATCGTCACCTCGTCCCTTGCCAAGCGCCGTCTATTCCGCAGCTCCTGCTTCGAGTTACATATATTAGCAACCGAACCAGTATCAAATACCCAGGTGCTACTACGATCACTTGTTAAATACACATCAATAACTTGTATATCATATATACCTTGTTTGACGGTGCCAGCCTTCTTGTCCGCCAAATACTTGGGGCAGTTCCGCTTCCAGTGTCCGGTTCCCTTGCAGTAGAAGCACTCAGTATCAGACTTAGGGCCCTTCCTTGACTTCCTCGCAGGCCCGGCAGCTCGCTTGCCGTCCCTCTTGAAGTTGTCTCTTTTGCCCTTTTTCTTGAAACTGGTGGTCTTGTTGACCATCAACACTTGATGCTCCTTCTTGATTTCCACTTCCGCGGTCTTTAACATCGTGAAAAGCTCAGGGAGAGTTTTCTCCATCCCTTGCATGTTATAGTTCATCACAAAGCTTTTGTAGCTAGGTGGAAGTGACTGGAGAACACGGTCAATCCCCAACTCATTGGGAATCACAACACCCAGCTGCGCCAGACGATCACCGTACCCAGACATCTTGAGCACGTGTTCACTGACGGAACTGTTCTCTTCCATCATACAACTAAAGAACTTAGAAGAGGCTTCATACCTCTCCACCTTGGCTTGAGTCTGAAACATAGCTTTCAGATCAACGATCATCTGATGAACGCCATGGTGCTCAAAACGCTTTTGAAGCTTAGGTCCTAAGCCGTACAACAGACCACACTTAACTATCTCGTGGTCCTCTGAACGGGCTGCCCAGACATTCCTAATGTCTTCAGCCGCTCCCTCTGCTGGAGCCTCACCTAGCGGTGCATCTAGGACATACAGTTTCTTGGCAGCTTTGAGGATAATTTTCAGATTCATAAACCAATCTGAGAAATTGCTTCCATCGTCTTTCAGCTTGTCTTTCTCTAGGAACGCGTTAAAGTTCATGGTGATGTTGGGAAGGGCCATTGATCTACAACATTATTTGCAAGGTGTTTAGACTATGTTCATGATATTGTGTTCGAAAGATAATCTAATTATAAAACGAACTCCCACTAAACTCAACATCTCTCTGGTTGTTTAGTGACACACGATCCAAAATCCACTACACCACAACCGATCATCACGTGAAGTGGCGCAGTTTCAAAAGGTGAACATCTCCATGTTGATCATATCATTCATATGACTCGTGTTTAGCCTTTCGGCTCTTGTGTTCCGAGGCCATGTCTGTACATGCTAGGCTCATCAAGGAAACCGTAGTATTTCTGCATGTGCAAACTGGCTTGCACCCGTTGTATGTGAACGTAGAATCTATCACACCCGATCATCACGTGGTGCTTCAAAACGACGAACTTTGGCAACGGCGCATACTAGGGGAGAACACTTCTTGATATTAACGTGAGAGATCACCTTATCATGCTACCGTCGAGATCGTATCTAAGCATAAACCATAAGGTGCATAAAAAGGATTAACATCATATGCAATTCAATATTGTGACATGGTATAGCCTTTTCTTGTGCCTTTGATCTCCATCTCCAAAGCACCGGCATGATCTCCATCATCACCAGCTCAAACGCCATCACCATGGTTGTCTCCACCAACTATTGCAACTACTACTATTGGCTACTCTTAGCAAATAAAGTAAAGCAATTTACATGGTGTTTAAAGTGACACGCAGGTCATACATTAAATAAAAGACAACCATAAGGCTCCTGCCGGTTGCCGTACTCATCGACATGCAAGTCGTGAAAATTACAAAACATGATCATTGCATACATCACATAATCATATCTTGAGGCCATACCATATCACAAACCCTGCAAAAACAAGTTAGACGCCTCTACTTTGTTTATGCAATTTTTACATGGCTTCTAATGGGTCAATAGATAGAACCGTTCTAATCTACGCAAAGCCACAACGGTGATAAAATAGTTGCTGATTTACTCATCCTTTTGAAAGGCCTTCCATTGAAAATTGCATCTTCACTGAAGCAAGAGAAACAGACACCCGCCAGCCACTTATGCAAAACAAGTTGCATGTCAGTCGTGGAACCGGTCTCTCGTGCGTGGACGAGTAAAGTTGGTCCGGGCCGCTTCAATCTTACAGTACCGCAAAGATGCAAAGTGCACGCGAGAAGGTAGCAACACAAATTATCAATGCCCACAACACTTGTGTCTAATCGCACCAACATCTACGAATAGATCTAGGCTCTGATACCACTGTAGGGTCGCAGCATAGAAAACAAAAATTTTCCTACGCAAAGATAGCGGAATAAACCCAACATCTAGATCCGATCTACGAGAGGTTGGTAGCAAGAAGGAGATCGAATCTCACCCTCGAAGAAAACCGTGAGTGTTTTGTCGAGGCAGGGGTTGGCTAGTCGATCCCCGCAACTAGACTCGTCTAGTCGCGAGGAGATGTATTATCCAAGCGCCGCACGAGCAACGCCTCCGAGAGATCCACACGTACAGCTCGATGAAGACTCCACGTTCTTGATCCCGCAAGAGGTGGTGGAGAGGTTCGCGAGATCAGCAGCACGACGACGGTGGCGTGGTGTGTATGGTGGAGATCCGACAGGGCTTCGCCAAGCAGCTATCGGGAGAGAGGAGGAGGAGGGAGGGAGGCGGCGGCAAGGAGGGAGAGGGGTGCGGCTAGGGCACCTATGGGGTGGCCTTGGGGTGCCGCACCCCCTCCTCTAGGCCTCCTTATATAGGGGGCAGGGGGGCTGCGCCCCACCCCTCCATCTAGGGCCGGCGCAAGGGGGGAGGCTTGCCCCCCAAGCAACCCCTTAGGGTTTAGGCCGCCCCCCCCTTCTAGAAGCTTGGCCCGCATGGGCCTTTAAGGGTGTGGTGCGGCTGGCCCAATAGGCCAGCCCACTACCCCTTCATGCCTTGTGGGCCCCATACTCCTATGGGCCCCACTTCTAGACCCCTCTAGAACCTTCTAGAACATTCCGGTACTTTACCGATAAATTCCCGAACCTTTCTTAACCTCCGGAAACAACTTTCCTTATATGAATCTTATTCTCCGGACCACTCCGGAACTCCTCGTGACGTCCGGGATCCCATCCGGGACTCCGAATCAATATTCGTTCTCACCATCATTTATCTCGAACCCTAACTACATCGAACGTTAAGTGTGTGACTCTGCGGGTTCGCGAATATGTCATATTAATAGCGGGACCGGGATGCCCATATTAATTCCTACATATTCGACGAAGTACTTTACTAGTCGAACCACAATGTCCGGGATTCAATTAATCCATATACGATTCCTTTTGTTTCACGATATATTACTTGTCCGAGATTCAATCCACCGATATCTCCATATCTGATTAATCTCGTTACCGACAAGTTCTCTTTACTCGTTCCATAGAATAGGATCCCTTATGACTAGCCACTTAGTCATATGCTTGCAAGCGTTTGGATGCTATACTACCGAGAGGGCCCAGAGATATCTATCCAACTGTTGGACGAACAAATCCCAGTCTTGAAACATGTCACCCAACAACCTATCATCGGAGAACCTGAAAGCCACCTTTATAATCACCCAGTTACGAAGTGACGTTTGATGTCCACAAAGCTCTCCTCCGATAAGCGGGAGTGACATAATCTCATGGTCTAAGGAAACTATATTTGACATCTATTTAATTTGAGTCTTGTCCATTATATCATCACCTATGATACAAACTTCGTTTATTAAGTGATTCATAAATCCATGGTTAGGAAACATCTAACCATCACTTAATTAAACAAACTAGTCACAAGAGGAAAGACTAGGGACACATTACCGTTTATATTCCACACATGCATTTGTTTCTGGTTAATACAATTCTAGCATGGAATTAAACATATCATGAACGGAGAAATATGATAAACAATAATCATTATTATTGCCTCTTGGGCATATCTCCACCAAACCTATGTTTATGGTTCAACGACAAAGTTATTTCGTGGAATGCACAGGGGTCATTATGGGCATCCCAGTCCCGCTAATGATCATTGATCGGAGATGAGTCTCGATCATGTCTGGAGTGTTCCCGAACTGTAGGGTAACACACTTAAGGGTTTGACGACGCTAGGAGATCGTTCTGGTAGTGTTGGAATTATCGAAGATAGGAAGAGAGAGTACCGGAAGGGTTCCGAAGAAATCCGAAGGAGTATCGAAGTGATCCGGAAGGAGTTTCGAAGTCACGGGAATTTATATATGATATGAATATATTAATTAGAGAATTATATATTCATATATTGGTGGAAATAAATTCAATAATGTATAAATAATTAATTGGAGAATTAAATATTTATATATTATAATAAATAAATACATAAATATATTAATTGGAGAATTATATATTTATTTATTGATTTAATAAAGTTATTTATTGAATTAAAATATTTAATTTCGAATTTTGGGGCAGCCCACCTTAATGGGCCATTTCCGGGAGGAAGGGGCCCATTAGAGGGCCGACCACCCCAAGGGAGCAAGGAGGGGCGGGTGGGCCTAATGGCCAATGGGGCCCATGGCCACCACGCACCAAGGTGGCCGGCCGGCCACCACCTCCTCCCCCTTTTTCCTTTAGTCCCACATGGGGGAGCTAAGGAGGAGGGGTGCCCTCTTCCACCTATATATAGAGGTGCCACGTGGAGGAAATTAATTAAGGAAAAATCCCAATTAATTCCAGAAAATCCCCGACACCTCCACGACACCCCACCACCTCTCCACCTCTCTCGTACCTCATGGCCCCAAGTAAGGGTTGCACATGAGAGGGAAATCTTCCCCGCAGCACGTCGTCGCGCTGCCGGAATTTCGCCAGAAGATCTACTTCCGCAACCTCGGTGGGATCGGAGGGACTGGGAGTCGTCGTCATACACCGTACGTGTGTGAGTACTCGGAGATGCCATTGCGGCACCAGTCGTCGCGCCAGGATCGTCACGACCTTGAGGCCGGCTTCAGTTCAACTACATCGTCCATGTTCCTCTCGGAACGCTAAACGCTTTCGGTCAACAAGAGGTATGTCGCCGAAACCGTCCCATTACCGCATTACTAATAGATAGATCCTAGCTAGTTTTGGTGTTGCGCTAGATAGAATTTTTTTTCCGTCTATGAACCCCTTCAGTGGTATCAGAGCCGATCTATGCGTAGTTTTGCTGGTATCAGAGCCGATCAAGCATGAGTCGCATGAATATTGCGATCGACATTGTAATGTCTACTTTTGCAGTCATGCAGCCGGCCGTGACGATCGGGGGTTGTATGATGAATAAGGATCATGTAATCATTAAGACCAATTTGAGAGATGATTGTCTTAGTGGAGTTATTTTATAGTGCGATTATAATTGAACTCATATTATAAACTTTATTTTAAAATCGTCTTTGCAGAATCCTTGTAGACAATGAATTTCGAGTTTCACGCGTTTTTCCGTTCTAACAATCTCTGCCTCGATGGGTCCAACCTAGCCGGATGGTACTACCGCCTAATGGACACCCTGAAGTACAACGACTTGCTCTACGTGATAGAAGAACCATTAGGAGATCCACCGGATGATTCTGCAAGTGAGGAGGATGATGAGCAGTGGCGTGATCGCCGTGATATCTACTGCTGCATCGAGAACTTGATGCGCACATGTATGCACCCTGACCTACAGTGGCAATTCAGCCACTCTAGCGCCAGTGATACGATCATTGAGCTTAAAGTAATATTTGCAGCGCAAGTCAGGGCGATAAGATTCGAGTGTCTGAGTGAATTTCTTTCAACCATGATGGAAGAAAAGACCTATTTGGACCAACACTTGATGAGGATGCATGAAATGCATCGACGCCTCACTTATGATTGGGACTACTTGATGAGTGATGAGATGGAAATAAATGTGGTATTGCACTCACTTCCTCTCAGCTATAAGACCTACGTCAGAGATTTTGTGATGAAAGGAGAACAGTTCACCTTCTTTGCATTCCTAGCTCGGTTGTGATCCGCCAAAGTAGAACCTATAGAAGCAGAAATCATCGACCCAGAAGGTATATATGATATACAGTTTATAAATGTTTTTCATTCGCACTTGTTGCAGTATTGTGAAGTTGTTGGAAAGGTGTTTCCTATGGTTAAAAATGGACCGGGGTTCATGGTTTCACAAATGCACTCTCTCTTTAATAACGTGGTAGACAATGGAACACTAGAATTAACATATGAGATTGCAACAAAAAGGTTTCATGACAAGTTACTAATTATATGGGCATCACATCCTAACATAGAGATCTTTTGTTTATTAATCTCTCTTACACTCCACCAAGATGTGAATTAAATCTTAGCACCTCGGTAATTAAGATAAATCAGAGTATAGCTTTAAGTCTTATGACATGAAGTTAAAATAAGAACATGCTAGATCTAGTCATGGAGAAGTGGCAATGGTCACACCCACACCTCCGGTAGCATGGTATTTTTCTTTATCCCTAGTGAGGCAACAAAGTAAGGTAAAAATACCCAAGTGGATCGCGGAACTTCTCTCACTTTCACCGCACTAGCCACCCCCTCATTACTCCAACTAATGCACACGTTCCCCCACACAAGCTCTCATAAACATGCTTGATCAAAACAAGTAGACAAGAACGGGGTACATAATATGCATCTACTTTCATAACTGAAACAAAAAAATTGCAATCTCAAACATATATTAACTCATAAAGAGATCCACCACAAAGGAATTACATAGATGACCGTAATCATGTTCGGCAGCTCATACGGTGCTAATTAGTGAAGCTCAAGAGAGAGGAGTGATACATAAGTTACTTCCACAAACCCATAGTCCAGGGGTGGACTACTCCCTCTTCATCATGGAGACGGTGGAGATGTCGTTGGAGGAGATGGAGACCACACCGGCAGTGCCCCGCCGGAGTTTTTCCCCTCCAATCTGCAACTCCAGGTCTCTGTTTCGTGGTTTCTGTGTTTCGACGGCGCTCTCCTCTGGAAAACGTCGGGGGACTATTTTTATAGTCGGTTTTAGGTCAAGACGAAGCTTCTGGAAGAAAGATCGACGGCAACGAAGCCACGAGGGCCAAGTTGGTGGGCCCCATGCGGCCAAGGAATCTGGCCGCGTGGGCCCCCCTCTTTTGGCCTTTGGGCTTCCACTTTTTCTCTTCCTTCGCCCCTACGCTTTGTTCCTTCCAAAAACTGATGCTCGTAAATTTTCAGGTCATTTGGACGTCGTTTGGGTCCCTGAAACATCAAAATATAGAAAATAGGATTTTCTGCCAGAGCAGGGTTAATTCCAGAAAAATAGGAAACCTGTGATATCTTCCCAAAATCTTTAGAAAACAATGATATAACCGTTATATGATGGAAATATGATTGAAATATGAGTGATATAATGCAAAGTTCATGTATGCATTTTACATGCATCAACAAGTAAATGACGGAGGTTCTTATTTGTAAAATTTTGGCAAAATATTGAGTTGGAACTCAATGCAAAATAATAGTGGTTGGAAGATATGTTGTAGGAACTATGCATGAGTCATAGATGCCAACATATAAAACCATGTTATGTGCTTGACGAAATGTGACCCAAGTTCTTTGTTGAAATAACATGGTCCGAAGTGAATAGGAATAATTCACTGAACAGGAGTTGAGTGTTTTCTCTAGCTTCTAAGAGGTAGAGCTATGAGAAATAATTCTAGGGATTGGCGGACTTAAGTATAATTGTTATAAAGTCCTGACACCAAACTAGAATAGAAAATCTGGTAAAATCAGAAACACAATGAAAACGTGGCTATTTCATCGAAGTATAAACAAACACTGTCGATTTGAAGTCTACATAGAAGTATATGATTACTTTGAGGATTGATACGTCCATTTTGCATCACTATTTTACATAATAATTCACCTTTATTCATTGATATATTTCATATTATGATGCAATACTTATGTTATTTTACCTTATTTTGCATGTTTTGCAATTATTGGGGATGCATCTGCCGGAGCCCGGAATCAGCTGGAAAAGTACCTGTCAAGATACCTGACGTCGGAAGCTCCAAAAATTCTAGAAAAATTCAGAGATAAATATTTTGGGAAATAAGTCAAGGAGCCAAAAGGGCGCACGGAGGCGAGCTCCAGGGAGCAGGGGCGGCCCCCTGCCGCGGGTCCACCCTGGGCCGCGGGTGGGACCCGCCCTGGCCCCTGGGCCCCCCTCCGGCTCCCCTTCGGCGTATTACTTCCCTTTGACCTAAAAATGTTGGGGGGGGATCGACCAATAATTTTTCCACCGCCTCCACGAGGCGGAAACCAGACAGAGAGAAGAAGAGCTCCGGCTGGGAGAAAACTGTCGGGGAATTTCCTTCCCGAAGGTGGGGAGACCGCCGCCATCGTCATCGCCATCACACCGGGCATCATCGGGATCATCATCAACATCATCTCCACCATCAGCACCATCATCACCATCGCCATCCCATCTCATCTCGCTGTAACAATTATCATTGTGTTGCTATTAGTTCATCGGAATCGTATCCCGGGCGTTGTTTACCACTTGTAGTTGATGTTTGAGAGTTTTATCGGTGAATTATCATTACAATCAGATTGTTGCCCATGTTCATATCACCTCTGATCATGATCCATATGATGTCTTGTGAGTAGTTCGTTTGGTTCTTGAGGACATGGGGAAAGTCTAGTTGCTAGTAATTGCATAATGTTGAGTAATATTTAATGGTTTGATTATATGTTGTGGTGTAATTCCTCTAGTGGTAACGTGTGAACGTCGACTACATGATACTTCACCTTTCAAAGGGCCTAGGGGAATGCATGGTGTATTTAGTTTGCCTATGGTAGGGTTGCATGAGTGACAGAAACCTAAACCCCAATTCGCGAACTAGTGCACTAGGGAGTGTAGGGTCTCGGAGTTTAAGGCTGTGGTTAGGTTTTTATCTTAATTACTTTCTTGTAGTTGCGGATGCTTGCAAGGGGTTTAATCACAAGTATGTATTTGTCCAAGTAAGGGCGGTACATTAGCATAGGTCTACCCACATAGCATTTTATCAAAACGTTGAAGATTAATCACCGGCGTGCAATGAAAATGACTAGGCAGAAGTTCCCATGTGTCCTCGAGAACGTTTTAATCACTATAAGTAGCACAATCGGCCTGTCCTTTGAGCTTAAAAGGATTGGGCTATTCGCTGCAACTATTGTAGCACCCTTTTATTTACTTGTTCTTTATATCAAAACTCCAAAAATATTTCTCTTTTAGTGCTTGCAGTAAAACCTTGCTGAAATCTACTTGTCAACACCTTCTGCTCCTCCTTGGGTTCGACACTCTTACTTATCGAAAGGACTACGATAGATCCCCTATACTTGTGGGTCATCAAGGATTAACAAAAAATATGTTGTTTAAAGTTGAGGAAATTTTGTTTCCAGATTGAGTGTGTTTCTGGTGCATATGATGTTGATTAAATTCCGTCTAAATGATCAGGGATCATGTGAGCACAGGAGAAACAAAAAGGTCTCACTCTACAAACACAACATATTTTAGGTTCAACATGGAGATGATGGGTGATGACCCTTGATGTAGTTACCTGCGTCAAAAGAATATGGGTTAGGTTGAGACTCCAAGTGCAGAGTGTATAGTATAGGAAAGACAGTTTTCCCCACTAGGGGTGACTCGAGGGTTTAATATCGAACTCTCGGGGAATCAGTAGTGAAACATTTATCTTCTTACCCTTCTCTTGAGAACCTACAAACAAAGTAAATTGTTTTGTGCCCTCAACCTCACCAAGTGGTTGTCAAGCACAAGTTGTGAGAATGATATCAAAATAAAACAAATGCAAAACAAGAAATAAATATGCAATGATGATAAATAATATTGCAAGGATGGTGGGAACAATGATGGATGATATTTTTGGATTTTAAATTGTGAATGCAAGATATAAAAGTATTTTTGTATTTTCGGATTTTTAAATGGTAGAAAATGGAAAATGCTTATAAGTTGTTGGAAAGGTGTTTCTTATGATTAAAAATGGTCCGGGGTTCATGGTTTCACAAATGCAATCTCTCTTTAATAACGTGGTAGACAATGGAACACTAGAATTAACATATGAGATTGCAACAAAAAGGTTTCATGACAAGTTACTAATTATATGGTCATCACGTCCTAACATAGAGATCTTTTGTTTATTAATCTCTCTTACACTCCACCAAGATGTGAATTAAATCTTAGCACCTCAGTAATTAAGATAAATCAGAGTATAGCTTTAAGTCTTATGCCATGAAGTTAAAATAAGAACATGCTAGATCTAGTCATGGAGAAGTGGCAATGGTCACACCCACACCTCCGGTAGCATGGTATTTTTCTTTATCCCTATTGAGGCAACAAAGTAAGGTAAAAATACCCAAGTGGATCGCGAAACTTCTCTCACTTTCACCGCACTAGCCACCCCCTCATTACTCCAACAAATGCACACGTTCCCCCACACAAGCTCTCATAAACATGCTTGATCAAAACAAGTAGACAAGAACGGGGTACATAATATGCATCTACTTTCATAACTGAAACAAAACAATTGCAATCTCAAACATATATTAACTCATAAAGAGATCCACCACAAAGGAATTACATAGATGACCGTAATCATGTTCGGCAGCTCATACGGTGCTAATTAGTGAAGCTCAAAGAGAGGAGAGATACATAAGTTACTTCCACAAACTCATAGTCCAGGGGTGGACTACTCCCTCTTCATCATGGAAACGGTGGAGATGTCGTTGGGGGAGATGGAGACCACACCGGCAGCGCCCCGCCGGAGTTTTCCCCCTCCAATCTGCAGCTCCAGGTCTCTGTTTCTCTGTTTCTGTGTTTCGACGGCGCTCTCCTCTGGAAAACGTCGGGGGACTATTTTTATAGGTGGTTTTAGGTCAAGACGAAGCTTCTGGAAGAAAGATCGATGACAACGAAGCCACGAGGGCCAAGTTGGTGGGCCCCATGTGGCCAAGGAATCTGGCCGCATGGGCCCCCCTCTTTTGGCCTTCGGACTTCCACTTTTTTGCTTCCTTCGCCCCTACGCTTTGTTCCTTCCAAAAAATGATGCTCGTAAATTTTCAGGTCATTTGGACGTCGTTTGGATCCCTGAAACATCAAAATATAGAAAATAGGGTTTTCTGCCAGAGCAGGGTTAATTCCAGAAAAATAGGAAAACTGTGAAATCTTCCCAAAATCATTATAAAACAATGATATAACCCTTATATGATGCAAATATGATTGAAATATGAGTGATATAATGCAAAGTTCATGTATGCATTTTACATGCATCAACATCCCCAAGCTTAACCTATACTCGTCCTCGAGTATAAAGGTGATAAAACCAACATGGACTTTGAATTTTAAGACTAACAATGGATATCAAAGAAGATTAGTATTGCTACATAAAGTCAAATGATTCTTTCTTCAAAGGAGTAGCAATATGCAAGATAGATTATAAAGTGATATCAATTATTCAATGCAAGGATGTTCAATGATAATTCACAAAATGTAACATAGAAGAAAGTACTATGGACCAAATGTATGCATAATGAAAAGTAAAAACATCCTATAATGGTCATAGAGTACTCTTGCAAAACTGAATATAAAAGTGGACACTTTGGAAAGATATATAAATGAGTAGAGGTAACAACATGAACAAGTTTCATCTAACTTCCGAATACTTCTACTTAAGTTAATGTTTGCAATGTGGTATTGGTGTCAAGCTCTCATTACCCCTTATCATAACATCTTGAATGGTTAAAGTTTAAAGTGAAGGCAAATATGAGTAATGTGCTTGACAAAGCAATGGTTGAAAGTCTCATGCCCCATGAATATGAGTACCTACACCATGGTGTTACTCAACTTGGGAAACAAAGGAAGTTCAAGTAAAAGCATTGTATAATAGCGTCATTAAGAGGGTTAACTGGGGTACCTCTTGTCCCAGGACATGGAACAAGCCCATGTCAAAATGACAAGACAAACAAACATAAGGAACAATCTCAACACCCTTTTTATTTACTATTGGTATAGCTTTTTATTATGAGGTGTATCACTGAAGGTTCACATAGCATGTAAGTAAATTTCCACCATGACAGCATGGCTTAGATTGGCGGCCCAGGTATCTCTCTAGCCATTTATACAACTACTTAAACCTACTAAATTTCCACATTTATTTGGCACCATGATAAGCATCCATAAACAAAAGTACATGATATCAACTAGATATAATTTAGTGCAATGTTGAAAGCTTGCCATGTGACAGCACATTTGGGCTAACTAGCAACCAAGACTCTTGTCAAATTCACAACTTCATAATTTTAATCACAATGGTTCATGTTTATTAAATGCAATAGTAAGGTGTGAGAGCTATTTAACCAACTTTTCCCATAACAATCAATAACATAAGCATTTTAATTCAGAGGTATAGATAACACAAAGTACCATGATAAACATACTCAGAATAGTATAAAGCTAATAGGTAGATATGGTGGACTCACTGGAAAAACTTTGGTTGAAGGTGTTGGAAAACAAGTTTTTACTTGTTGGAATTTTTGGGCTAGCAAAAAGGAGAAAGTTGATCATCTAAATGCATGCACAAGTGTCCATAGAACTAACCAATCCATGTTAAACAAAGTAAAGTAATATTCAGCATCAAAACATGAATAAAAGATAGCTCTTGATAAAACACTTGCAAATTAATACTCATTAAAAAGCACATGAATTATGCAACTATATGTATCTTTTTAAATCAACTCAAACATCCCTTTCCCAATCTTATTGTAGCATCCAACTTGATTCAACCAAAACTTCTAGTAGCTCTCTCATATAAAAATGATAGTGGTGGTCTCAAAACAAAAATGAAACCAAAATAAAAAACAAATAAAAGACGCTCCAAGTTTATGCGATAAAGTGCATTGATCGAAAAACAGAAGTTAGACGTGTGCAAACCGAGACTGTGTTGGTCCAGTGGTGTTGTCTTCACATCCCCAAGCTTATGGTTTTCACCATCCTTGGATAGCTCTTGGTGCATCTCCTCTAATCCCTATGAAAAAACTTCAAAACACTGTTTCTCCCATTTGTTTTCTGTGGGGTGACATTAATAGTGATAGACAAATTAATTTCTTGCTGCATAGAATCCTTATAAAAAAATTAATATTAATTTACAGAGAGTGTATAATGTTGTATGCCTACTTATAAACTCAATTGAATCAAAAATATTCAAGTTAAAAATTCAAAGAATGCATCAAACAAAATGGGACAGAATCTGTCCAGAAAATTAGCAGCATAGTAACGCATTTTTCTACCCAACTTAAACATGTCGAAAAATTCTGAACAAATTAAGGAATACATAGGATGAAAATTTTCAGTTACAGTAAAAATTGCAGCTCATTCAGAGTTACAGAATAGGAATGAAAATTAAACCATGCACAGATTCGTGCTGGAATAAAATCTCCGAATGCAAATAGCAACTTTTTCATACCAAAATGGATAAAACTTGGCACTTTATTAAAAATTCCAGAAAGTAAACTAAAAACTAAGTCTCTTGTTACAGCAAGAGGACACAAAGAAAATCAAAAATAAAAACAACCGGGTTGCCTCCCGTAAAGCGCTTTCTTTATAGCCATATAGCTAGGCTTCTTACTTGATACTTATTGTGGACGAAGCTCATGAGGGAACTTGAACTTTGGTGTGTCCCTCTTCCTTGGGAAATGTTCCATGAACTTCTTGTGTGGAAACTGAAACTTTACATTCCCTTCTTTTGAATCAATGATAGCACCTGTGGTATGAAGAAAAGTCTTCCAAGAATAATTGGACTAGAGGTTTTATTCCCCATATCCATGATTAGAAAATCAACAGGTACAAATGTCATATGCAACTCTACCATAACATCACTTACTTTTCCTAAAGCATATTTAATGGAATCATCAGCAAGAGCAAGTTCAATAGAGCATTTTTCAAGATTCTTTAATTCAATAACTTCATATAATTCTTTAGATAAAACAGAGACACTAGATCCTAGATCTAATATAGCATGGTGTGTCTCTTTTCCAATGGTTACTACTACTCTAGTAATCCATACATCCCCAAGCTTAGGTGGTATCATAGCTTCTTGGTTTTACCTAGCAATATTTTCTTTTAAAACATGATTAGCAATATAAGAACCAAAACCTGCTTGGTTGGAGTTGATGGAAGGATCAGTTGCAACTTTGTGTAAGATAGATATTAATTCATGCAAGCTACATTTATCTAAGTCAAGTAATGGTTCCTTGACTTCACTAAGCATTTTAACTTCCTCGAATTTCCTTCCCCTATTATATAGATCACATATTTCATAGCGTTCATCAAAAACATCTTGAGGTACTTGGGCTCTTTCTAAACTTTCTTTAATTTTTACTTCCAAAAGCAAGCCATCAAGTAGAATATGAGTATTAGAAGCAGTAGTATTCATGAAAGAACCCTCACATTCATTATCCAAAAAGACTCTAGAGTTTTCAGACAATCCTCTATAAAATATATGCATGAGCATCCAATCTCTAAGACCATGTTCCATTCCAAAAGCTATACCTCTAAACCTTTCCCATGTTTTTACCAAAGGTTCATCCTCTTCTTGTTTAAAGGTGATAACTATTTGTCTTAGGTTACAAACAGTTTCAATGGAACAAAATCTTTCAATGAATGAAGCTTTTAAATTGAACCAAGTGCTAAAGTTTCTAGGTGGCCATCTTAATATCCAATCTAAGGCTTTTCCAGCTAGGGAGTAGGGAAAAAGCTTAACTTTAATCATGTTAACATTGGCATGGTTCAAATTTAGCACTTTGCATCTTTCATTAAACTTGTTAAGATGAAGAATAGGATCTTCTTTTGGTTTCCCATAAAAACGGTGTTGATAAATCATTTTAGTGATATTATGATCTACTTCAAATTTCTCAACAGGGATATTCATATCTTGAGGAAAGTTTTTAACACTAAATGGCCAAAAGGTTCTCTTTTCCATTATGCAAGTTTTTATGTGTTTTTAATTTTTAAATGCAAAACTGAAAATAAAATGACACTAAACAATGCAAACTTAAATAACAAATGCAACACAAAATGCAAAACTGAAAATAAAATATGCAAACCGAAATATAAAGATGATATGCAAGACAAAAACAAAACAAAATAAAATGATTTGAAGGTAAAGATGGATAAGATGATGCTCACTTAGGTGCAACCTCCCCAAGCTTAGGTGTTAGCACAAGTTGGTGATGAAGTTGACTTTCTTGTGAGATACTTCTTTGAATAAATATTTATAGCAATGATTCCCCGGCAACGGCGCCAAAAAATTGTCTTGATGACCCTTGACGTAGTTACCTGCGTCAAAAGAATATGGGTTAGGTTGAGACTCCAAGTGCAGAGTGTATAGTATAGGAAAGACAGTTTTCCCCATGAGGGGTGACTCGAGGGTTTAATATTGAACTCTCGGGGAATCAGTAGTGAAAGATTTATCTTCTTATCCTTCTCTTGAGAACCTACAAACAAAGTAAAATTGTTTTGTGCCCTCAACCTCACCAAGTGGTTGTCAAGCACAAGGTGTGAGAATGATATCAAAATAAAACAAATGCAAAACAAGAAATAAATATTTAATGATGATAAATAAATATGCAGTGATGGTGGGAACAATGATGGATGATATTTTTGGGTTTTAAATTGTGAATGCAAGATATAAAAGTATTTTTGTATTTTCGGATTTTTAAATGGAAGAAAATGGAAAATGCTTATAAGTTGTTGGAAAGGTGTTTCTTATGATTAAAAATGGACCGGGGTTCATGGTTTCACAAATGCACTCTCTCTTTAATAACGTGGTAGACAATGGAACACTAGAATTAACATATGAGATTGCAACAAAAAGGTTTCATGACAAGTTACTAATTATATGGGCATCACGTCCTAACATAGAGATCTTTTGTTTATTAATCTCCCTTACACTCCACCAAGATGTGAATTAAATCTTAGCACCTCAGTAATTAAGATAAATCAGAGTATAGCTTTAAGTCTTATGACATGAAGTTAAAATAAGAACATGCTAGATCTAGTCATGGAGAAGTGGCAATGGTCACACCCACACCTCCGGTAGCATGGTATTTTTCTTTATCCCTAGTGAGGCAACAAAGTAAGGTAAAAATACCCAAGTGGATCGCGGAACTTCTCTCACTTTCACCGCACTAGCCACCCCCTCATTACTCCAACTAATGCACAAGTTCCCCCACACACGCTCTCATAAACATGCTTGATCAAAACAAGTAGACAAGAACGGGGTACATAATATGCATCTACTTTCATAACTGAAACAAAACAATTGCAATCTCAAACATATATTAACTCATAAAGAGATCCACCACAAAGGAATTACATAGATGACCGTAATCATGTTCGGCAGCTCATATGGTGCTAATTAGTGAAGCTCAAAGAGAGGAGAGATACATAAGTTACTTCCACAAACCCATAGTCCAGGGGTGGACTACTCCCTCTTCATCATGGAGACGGTGGAGATGTCGTTGGGGGAGATGGAGACCACACCGGCTGCGCCCCGCCAGAGTTTTCCCCCTCCAATCTGCAGCTCCAGGTCTCTGTTTCACTGTTTCTGTGTTTCGACGGTGCTCTCCTGTGGAAAACATCGGGGGGCTATTTTTTTAGTCGGTTTTAGGTCAAGACGAAGCTTCTGGAAGAAAGATCGACGGCAACGGAGCCACGAGGGCCAAGTTGGCCTTCGGGCTTCCACTTTTTCGCTCCCTTCGCCCCTACGCTTTGTTCCTTCCAAAAACTGATGCTCGTAAATTTTCAGGTCATTTTGACGTCGTTTGGGTCCCTAAAACATCAAAATATAGAAAATAGGGTTTTCTGCCAGAGCAGGGTTAATTCCAGAAAAATAGGAAAACTGTGAAATCTTCCCCAAATCATTATAAAACAATGATATAACCCTTATATGATGCAAATATTATTGAAATATGAGTGATATAATGCAAAGTTCATATATGCATTTTACATGCATCAATGGGGGTAATGTCAAATTAGGTGACATTAAAGTTTTGCAAAGGAAAAATGGATCTGAATAGTACAGTCCATTAACGATCAACCACCTCCACTAGCAAGCATGATGACATTAAAGTTTTGTAAAGGAAAAATGGATCTGAATAGTACAGTCCATTTACGATCAACCTCCTCCACTAGCAAGCATGATCTGGAAGCACGAGTCAAGTGTGGTACAGTAATTAGTAACAAATGCAACTAGTTTATTTGTACTCTAGTGCAAGTTGGGAGACTGTTGGAGATATGCCCTAGAGGTAAATAAATAAAGAGTTTATTGTAATATCTCATTAAAGTTTATAATTAGTTTTATATCATGCTAGAACTGTATTAAGAGGAAACATTAATACAAGTGTGGTATATAAACAACCAGGTCCCTGGCATGTATATGGATACACTAGTTCATTTGTCAACTGATGAGTGAGGTTTTTCAATCATGGGCATTTATGCCAATTGACAATGGAGTCATTTCATTGGATGAATAAAAGTGATGGACGTAACCCAATAGCGATTATCACAACGCGATCAAGTCACGAAGTTCACCGTTGTGATGATTAGGAAACGTGGTACTTATTCCTTAGACCGTGAGAAAATAATCCTATCACTATCACCGGAGGATGCCTTGACTGTATCAACCGTCACACCGTAACAGGGTGATCATAAAGGTGCGGCTCAGGTGTGCAAAGGTGATATGTTGAGAAGTATGTATCAAGAAGCGGGATTTGCACCTCCGCGTGACGGAGAGATACTCTGGGCACCTCCGCATGACGGAGAGATACTCTGGGCCCACTCGGTGAGTCTTCATCCAAATAAGCTATGCACCATATGACTAGGTCATGGGGATGAAAGATCACGGGAACGAGTTGAATGAGACTTGACCGGTAACGAGATAGAACTAAGCATGGAGATGCTGGATGATCATATCTCGGGCAAGTTAGTATCACGATAGCAAAGGGAATGAGAATCTATGTTTATGGTTCAACGACAAAGTTATTTCGTGGAATGCACAGGGGTCATTATGGGCATCCCACCGCTAATGATCATTGATCGGAGATGAGTCTCGATCATGTCTGGAGTGTTCCCAAACCATAGGGTAACACACTTAAGGGTTTGACGATGCTAGGAGATCGTTCTGGTAGTGTTGGAATTATCGAAGATAGGAAAAGAGAGTACCGGAAGGGTTCCGGAGAAATCCGAAGGAGTATCGAAGTGATCCGGAAGGAGTTTCGGAGTCACGGGAATTTATATATGATATGAATATATTAATTGGAGAATTATATATATTCATATATTGGTGGAAATAAATTCGATAATGTATAAATAATTAATTGGAGAATTAAATATTTATATATTATAATAAATAAATAGATAAATATATTAATTGGAGAATTATATATTTATTTATTGATTTCATAAAGTTATTTATTGAATTAAAATGTTTAATTTCGAATGTTGGGGCAGCCCACCTTAATGGGCCACATCCGGGAGGAAGGGGCCCATTAGAGGGCCGGCCACCCCAAGAGAGCAAGGAGGGGCGGGTGGGCCAAGTAGCCAAATTGGCCCATGGCCACCACGCACCATGGTGTCCGGCCGCCCACCACCTCCTCCTCCTTTTTCCTTTAGTCCCACATGGGGGAGCTAAGGAGGAGGGGTGCCCTCTTCCACCTATATATAGAGGTGCCACGTGGAGGAAATTAATTAAGGAAAAATCCCAATTAATTCTAGAAAATCCCCGACACCTCCACGACACCCCACCACCTCTCCACCTCTCTCGTACCCCGTGGCCCCAAGTAAGGGTTGCGCATGAGAGGGAAATCTTCCCTGCAGCACGCCATCGCGCTGCCGGAATTCTGCCAGAAGATCTACTTCCGCAACCTCGGTGGGATTGGAGGGACCGGGAGTCGTCGTCATACACCGTACTTGTGTGAGTACTCGGAGGTTCCATTGCGGCACCAGTCATCGCGCCAGGATCGTCACGACCTTGAAGTCGGCTTCATTTTGACTACATTTACAAGACGTATGTCGCCGAAACCGTCTCGTTACCGCATTACTAATAGATAGATCCTGGCTAGTTTTGGTGTTGCGCTAGATAGATTTTTTTTGTTTTCCGTCTATGAACCCCTTCAGGCAGTAGCACGGCCACTTGGAGGACGTCCTCCACTGCCAGCGGCGGGTGCCGACTGGACGCCACATTTACAAACCAGGCCACGCTGCCCGGCCGGACCCAGATCGGGTCGGCAAAGTCCGCTGCCACGGTGCAGCATGTAGGTCGCCGCCTCTACCCTCTGGTTCAGTGCCAACGGCCCTGCCGGACCGAAAACGGGCCCGTGAAGCTCTATCACCGCGTTGCAGCAGGAAGGCTCCATCGCTACCACCCCGTCACCTTCGCCTTCATCTCCAGGAGAAGCCACCGCCTTCCGAGCCGACCGGCTCGCCCGGACCCAGATCGGGCCCAAAGGGCCTAGATCTGGGCCACGCGGCCACCAGCAGTAGCTCAGTCGAGCAGCAGCCTCTGCACCACCAAGGAGCAGCGCCACCGCAGGGGGAGTCACCTGGGGCCGAAGCGGCGCCTCCAGCCGGATCCGCCGCCGGCCGACCATCACCGCCGCCAGCCGCCACCACCCGAGCAAGGCCCGGTGGAACTCACCGACGACGGCGGGAGGGAGGGAGGAGGGGGAGGGGACGCGGGGAGGATCCCCCGGTCGCCTCTCTCGGGGAGACGACGCGGGGGGGGGGGGGGAGGTGGAACGGGCGGCGGCGCTCGCCGGCGGCTGCGGGTAGGGTTAGGGTAGAGGTCGGGGTCGGGGAGAGGAGGGAGGGAGCCAGGCGTCCTTCATATAATGAGATTATGACACTACTACATGTTAACATGCATTATATTGAATTGATTTATGTCTATTGGGTGATGTGGCAAGTTCTGGATTGATGTTCTGAAATTAGCACTCCAAATTAGAACATACAGCTTTGACGGACCATAAATTACGCCGTACTACGAGAGCGCTCGGATTGAAAAACTAAGAATAACGATTCAAGTGATAACTTAATGACATGGTTAATCCTAGCCCAACTATAGGAAATGGACAAACAAGATTGAAAGCTACCCTTTTTATTAAACATAAGCGAGGTGGCATGATCTAATCCGTTGAATAAAATGGATGGCCACTGCCCCCCCCCCTCCCCCCAAATATTTGCAGCTGAAGATTTTTTAGTTGGATATGTTAGAAGGTTTCATGTGTTTGCCCCCCCCCCCCCCAAACCAAGTATTGGCAAGTCTCCATTTTCTTTTCTAGAACTGAAGAAAAAAAGTGGAATCGACTAGCAAATTTAGTTTAGTCGCAAATTGACCCGGCTCTTACCGGACTAGTGACTAATGGATCGGTTGATTCTCTCATTCCTAAGAGAAAAAATTAAAAAATGGGAGGGGGAATAAAAATAAAATGTGCTAGCCTATTCAGAGAGAGAGAGAGAGAAGAGAGGATGGGCTAAAATCGACCCAGAGTATTTTTTTGGAGTTCAAAATTCCTTTTCTATATATTTAATCACTCAAAAAAAATCATGGCTTATAAATTGCCAAATCTTTTCCAAAAACTCCAAATAAAAATACTTATAATGAGATTAGGAAAATAGTTTCCACTCAAATTTGTTTTATATAATCATTTTGTTTATAAAACATGCATAGATGCCTTTCATAAATTCTCAAAAATAATATTAGGGTTTATTAAATCTAATATGTTTTTAAGGACCAAATAAGTTCTCAGTTTATAATTTATTCAAAAAAATCAACATAGTTAGGACAAACCGATCAACATTCACTTTACTAATTTATTTAATTAAAATTCAACATGTCATGCCTAAGGCCCACAAAGTTCCAACAAAGCCATCAAAACCACTTTTCTAGAAGTACTGCCATACTGGTACGGCAGTGCCTATCTGTACATCCAAATACATACCGGCAGAAATGAGTTTTTTTAAAATATTTTTTTAACTAGAATTCGAAATATAATACGCGGAATCACTTTATTCCAAAAATATTACACCGTCGTCAAACTACTGGCCGAAACTCGTGTTTCGGCAAACTGCCGGCCGAAAGGAGTGTTTCGGCCGTCCAGGGTCCGAAACATTCCCTGCACAGGTGCGCGTCAGATGCCGGGACGTTTCGCGTTGAGTGGGGGCCGATTCTTCCGTGTTTCGGCCAGCAGCCGGCCGAAACGCTGGCTTTTTAACATTTCGCCCCTCTTTTGTGGTATTGGTCACACTATATTTCACCCGCTCCATTATTTCGTAAAAAATGTCCGGCAATTTTTTGCCGCCCATTTTTGCCGCCAAAAAGCTACCGCGGAACATGTCCCGCCAAAAAGCTACCGTGGAATATCATCCGCTCAATTTTCCTGGCCTATAAAAAACCGTCTCCATGTTTGTCTTCCCGCCCTTTTTCTTCCAGCCATTTTGTTCCCGCCATTTTTCTCCCGCCAGTTCTCTTCCCGCCATTTTTCTATTCCCGGCCTATAAATCACGCTGCTCACTCAGGTAGTCTATTCACTGGAGGATGTCTAGTTGGCCTCGTGACGGTAGCTGGGATCCCAACTTCTCTGCGCGCCTTGTCAAGGGTGCCGCCGAGTTTAGGGTTAACAATAGATTAGTTCCATGGGAGGAACTCCTAAGTAGTGATAGTCTTCTCGTTGAGTTAGGCGAGTCATTGAGGAGGAAAGGTTGTTGGCCTTGTTGGCCTCGTAGGACAGCCCAGGAAATGCGACAGGAACTTCTCAGGATGCATGAAAGGTGGAAGAAGGCGAAGCCAAGATTAAGGAGTGAATCTGACATCAACTGGTTCGCAGATAGACCTTCCTTATGGGCGGAGGATACCGAGGACGATGATGATGTCTTCATGCCTAGCAACACGGCGAAGAGAGCTGCAGCGTCAAAGGGCAAGAGAGCGGCAAAGTCGAAGGGCAAGAGTGTTCCATCGACAAAGAGCAACGACGACGATGATGTCTTCATGCCTAGCAGCACTAGCAAGAGAGCTTCAGCGTCGAAGGGCAAGAGAGCGGCAACATCGAAGAGCAAAAGTGTCCCATCGACAGAGGCAGGGGGTTGCGTCGACGGGAGATGAGTTCATGTAGTTTAGGTGAAGTTTTAAATTTCTGTATTGTTAGTGTTATTTCAGAATTTGGTTGTATCTTAATTTCATGTTGTAATCGTACCCTATCTATTAGTAATTTGTAATAAGTGTGTGAATGAACCGTAGGAAAAAATATGTCTGATACATAGTATTACGTCGAATGGTACATAAATATGTCTGATACATAGTATTACGTCGAATGGTACATAAATATGTCTCATACATAGATAGAAATTTCAGAGTTCACTATGTTTACGATACCTAGGCTTCGGTTTCCGCGGCCGAGGCCCTGAAGGTGACAACCGGTTTCGGTTTGGGTCGTGGTGCTCACGCAAACCTCGGCCGAGCATCGGAGCGTCCACCTGTGGCTGTATCTCCTGCTGTGTCTGCGTCTCCTGTGTGATGGGTGGTGGCGTATTGAACAACACATCATCCTCCATCTCTGTAAAAGGTGAATCAGCAGGCCCACCTACAAAAGTTTTTGTATTACTAGATAAGTGCATACTATATTCGGAAAATTAATACGTGCGAATAATAACAACAACGTACCTAGTCCCATAAGACTGGTCAACGACGCCGAAGAAGTGTTCCAGCCTACGTGTACAGGATGACCTAGAGGTACCATTCTCATCAGGTACTGAGGAGGGATCCCTATCTGGTACTGAGGAGGCACACTGTACGGAAACTGAGGTGATACCCCCATATGAGACATGCCATACTGCGACTGGGGTGCCTGCCATGGCGAACTACCAGGCTGGGAAAGATCTGGTGGCGTCGGCTGAACGTGAGGTGGAGACGGCTGTGACGAACTACCAGACTGAAAAGTACGTGTAGTAGGCTGCTGTGATAAACTACCAGGCTGAAAAGTATGTGTAGTAGGCTGCTGCGACGAACTACCAGGCTGAAAAGTATGTGTAGTATGCTGCTGCGATGAACTACCAGGCTGTGCGGTAGGTGTTGGACGAGGAGTCAGTAGTGGTGTATGCTGTCTAGTATGTGATGGACGAGCAGTCTCCTGTCGTGTGAGACGTGGACGCGAAGCTCCACGACGGGGCACAATATCTGTATAGCGGCTACAAATAAGAACATTGTACACACCTCACAACTTATCCTCGAGACGCCTGAACCAAGATGCCTGTTGTGGTTGTGGCGTGAACCCAGCTACATCACTCTGAATGTCGGCTACCAACTCAGAATGTAATTGGAAAAGAAGATGTTATGTACGATCAATTAAAAAAACGTACATACGTAACGAATAATAGATTACTAACCACGTAGTTTCTAGAACCCGCAATAGCCTTCAATGGGTACATGTCCGTAATAGAAGGGGGCTGCATCTGAGAATGCTGAGTCGTCTGCGTCAGGCGGACTCGTGTAGACTGTCTATACCTCCGTAGATATGCGTCAAAATCATCCTGTTGAAAGGGGTGATCAGCCTGCCATAGTGTAGTCGTCGCAGTCGCCCATTCGTTCATAAACGGTTGTAGGGTCTGAAGTCAGAGGACCATGGGTCTTTCGCCTCCTTGGCGGCCAAGTCTGAAACAGATTTATTCATATTAAAAATAATTATAGACTGAATAAAACTAGTAGACTAAAAATTAACTTACCGGTGGATTGGCTCCCATATCACCTGGTCCTCGCGCAACTGATCAAACTGCATAGTGAATGATGGGTAGCAATTCCTCATTTGATCTTGCGCGTATCGTCTCTACAAAATAAAC
Source organism: Puccinellia tenuiflora (assembly GCA_012064385.1). Lineage (NCBI taxonomy): Eukaryota > Viridiplantae > Streptophyta > Magnoliopsida > Poales > Poaceae > Puccinellia > Puccinellia tenuiflora. The sequence continues at coordinate 174,108 of QRDG01001250.1, forward strand.
TAATTAGTTTGATAAAATAACAAATGATGCATAAGTAAACTAAGTACGGCTGTGCAAAATTTACCTCTCTACGTGTCCACATGCTGCCAACTGTAGGCAAGTCGACCACATTTGGATCAATTAGTCTGTAATCCCAAGGCCTCTGAGCGTCGATGTCAGGTCTACCAATATGGAATCTCTCCCACGACCATAGTTGCAACAATAGTGGACAACCAAGCAACGAAGATGACGGCTTATTATTCGTGCAAACATTGCACAAAGCTCTGTAAGTAGCAGCTAACACTGCCGAACCAAAACTCCTGGGCACTATATCTGCTGGTGTATGTGCATCAGCTATCTCGCGGGCAAGAGATATATAGCGCGCACTAATAGTGTCGACGTGTGTCTCAGTGAACATCCACTTACCGAACAGCCAAAATATGTATGCCTCCAGACATCTAGTAATCAGCGGCGCCTCCATAACGGCAGCAGGATATCCCAAATTACGAATCTGCATAGCACGGAGAATTAAATAAGTATATAATAATTCATAATGGAAAGATTAAAACTGTTGTACAAATAAATTTAGCTCGAACTGGGTCAACCAAGAAACACGAGGTCTGTATGCGTGGTCCGGTAAGTGCGGAACTCCTGATAGCGCAGCGGCAAATCATGCCTGCATCTCATCACGGCAATATTCTGAAGCCTCCAAAGGACCAATGGCCGTGCCTGCCAAAGGGAGACCTAACAAATATGACACATCCTGTAGAGTAGGAGCCAGCTCTCCATAGGGGAAGTGAAAGGTGTGGGTCTCAGGCCTCCATCTGTCCACTAAACAGCTGAGCTGTGATTTGTCCTGTAATACACGTTTAGATTTTCCCTGTTGCATATCACGATCAGCACCACCGACATCATCTGGTAGGACCTGTACCCACTCGGCCTGTGTGCACTCAACTAGTCGTGCCATGGGCAAAAGTCCAGACTAAGTTAGCCTGCAGAATTAACAATTAATTTTACAATATGTACAACGTATTAATTTCACAAATTAAAACATAGTCAACAATTAATTTTACATTTTATAAAAATATTGACGATACATACCTATCAATCCATTGAGTGTGTATCATCCAGTTAGTCGCTGGTGTGCGTGTACGCAACACACATGGTTGCCCACCTTCCTCCCATATCCAAGCACGGTGTTTTCCATCGATCGCCTAACTAAGCAATGGATATGCAGCCATTTGTACATATTACAAATTAAAACATAGTAAACAAATATTATAAATTAAAACATAGTAAACAAATATTACAAATTAAAACATAGTCAACAAATATTACAAATTAAAACATAGTCAACAAATATTACAAATTAAAATATAGTCTTATAAATTATAACATAGTCCATACATATTACGAATTAAAATATAGTCTTCCAAATTATAACATAGTCCATACATATTACAAATTAAAACATAGTCGATAATACATAGTCCATATTTATTGGCGTACATCACTACGCTCCTCGCCTTCCTCCACGTCCTCGGCTGCCTTGTCCAAGTCCTCGGCTGCCTTGTCCAGGATATTTGGGATAATATTTTTCCTTGTGCCCCTTTTCATTGCAAAGCAAATATATTCGAGTACACCTACCAGCTTCAGACTCATCCATATTATTGCGGATGCGACGCGACTGGCGTCTTCCTCTACTTACCCTCATTAGAGAAGGGTCTGGAACGTACTCCCTATCCGTCGGGTTTACCTTGTTAAAGTTACCAACAACTCTAAAACCAGTCATCTCCCCCGTCCAAGTATGAAGCACTTCCTCCTTTCTGTAATAGGGTGACACGAAACCCCGTGGGTTCAGTCCCATCTGAGCACATACAGCTAACACATGTGAGTAAGGCAGATGATATAGTCTTGGTTTGTTGCATGTGCACTCACATGTTGGATGTTCTTCATTACCAATCCTAACCTCCTGGGTTAGCAGCTCATTAGTAGCGCCAAATCTTCCAGTTGGTAAACGTACTTCAAAACTCGCTTCTTCATTACCAATTCTCACGACTGTATGCAGCCGTGCTTTTTCGATCTTCTGGTCCATGTACCTCTTTATCTTCCTGCAGTAAGGTGTATTGGGAAAATCCTCAATATGTTTGACGGCTTCTAGCCGTCTCTCTCTAAAATATGTCGTTGTTCCATGCAGCACCCTCTCAACTAGCGCTGTTAATGGCAGACTTCTATTCCCTCTAAGGACGAAATTATAAATCTCGGCAAGGTTGGTTGTCATGATGCCGTACCTAGCTCCATGTGCATCGTGCAGCAAAGACCACTTCACAGGGGGCTCTTTCTCTATCCACTCTACAAAATTTCTTATTCTGGTTCCCTTTTTCCTCTTCAATCCGGGTAGGTCAATTCCAGGAAGGTCACACAAACCAACGGGTTCTTCATCTTCTCCCATCATTGCAGCCACCTGTGTAGCTACAGCTTGTGCCCGCGCAGCTTTCCTCTCCCTCACTTGCTTCCTCGTGAATTCATTCAGCCTTTACCATATAAATTGATACTTCCTCTGCTGGTTCTGATTGCAAAATCTTTTAAATAGGTTCATCAGACGCTTACTCTTAAACTGTGAGTAAAAATTAGCGCCAAGGTGGCGCATACACCAGCGGCTCTGCAAATCAGTCCATCGCGTTGCTTCGTCAATGGAAGGTTGTTGAAGTGCCTTAATAGCCTTTAACATATCAGGATGTCTGTCATGAAGAATGCAAACATTGGGCCGATCCTGCACAATAGCTATTTTTATTTGCCTGAAGAACCATAACCAACTCTCATAGTTCTCACCCTCAACAAAGGCCATAGCAATTGGGATGATCTGATTGTTCCCGTCCACACCTATTGCGGTAAGGATCTGCCCCTTGTATTTTCCTGTGAGAAACATTCCATCCACACACAGCACCGGACGACAATGGTTGAAAGCTTGGATGCAAATAGAGAATGCGAAAAATACCCTATGCAAAACCTTATATCCAGGAGCCGTATCCATATAGCGGTGCTGGACGTCCACATAAGTGCCAGGATTTCTATGCTGAAATGTGCGGAGAAGACGGACGACGTTGTCATACGAGTCCCAAAAGGTCCCAAACCTCTCCTCTAAAGCCGTCTGCTTAGCTCTCCAAGCCTTCCCGTATGAAATATCGTAGGACCATCTAGCCTTTACTGTGTTCTGGATATTTTTGGCTAGAAAATCTTTCGTCTTCACAATCTCACTGAATAAAAGACGCGCAATGAGAGTGGAAGTGAGGTTTGGATGTTTCTTCAACATGTTCTCTCTGATACATGTGTGACCACGACGTCCGAGACGACCCAATTCACATCATACTTCGGAACGTATCCATGCACCCTTCCAGGACAGCCAATTTCAACACAACCCAGTGTCAGAAATTTCGGACTCGACACATCAGTTCGGTAAATCTTTTGTGTGGAAAATGCCCACCGTGTCACGGCGTCCCTTAGCTGCTACTTCGAGGTATACTGAGCACCTACTTCAATATTATTCATGTGATACTCCCATGCCGATTCCTGTCCAATATTCACAGTCATGACGGTCGACATGTCCTCATTACAGGAATTAGGAATAGCCACATGCTCATCATTATCTTCGTCATCTTCTGCATTATCTTCTTTGTCAGAATTAAGATCTACTATTAACCCATCCTCGTCTTCGTTCTCCATCTATTGCTGCATACTTCCTACACCCGCCTCCTCATCCTCATCCCAATGCTCATCTCCGTCAGCCCCGCCACTTTCAGGACCCTCACCGCTTTCGGGAGCTCCTGCCGACTGACCAATCTCTACACTTTGAGACAAAAATTCAGACGGATCAACGGGTTCTGATCCAGTTGCCTGACTATTTTGTCCAGTTTCATAACCAACGACACCTTCTGCCAAATTGTTCTGCTTAGGCACAAACAACACGAGGACGATAGGTTTCGTACCTCGGCGTTTGCATGATGCTAGCCAATTCACCCACGCCTGTGTCCGATCTAGCGGTATCAACACCCAACAAATATTTGTACGAGATTTTGTTTGACCATAACGACTGAATCCTAACAGTCCACAAATTAGGATCAAACCCAAAATTCATCGTCAAATAGTGCTGAACCACGCTTATTCTCGCTTTATCAGGCTCTGTCAACGGAATCTCCACATTTGCGAATTCACTGAGATCAACCCCAGACTCATTTGTGCGGACTGTACCATAACCATAGTAAACGGCAATACTAACCACTTCGGACATGTCTCCTCACCTAAACAAATATATTGCATCATCAAATACTGTATACCTAATAAATCTTAACGTGACGTCCACCTAAAAATTTACATCCACCTAATTTAAACCACCTAAAATGCCTTAATAAAAATAACACCTTCTACGCATCTAATCTCACAACTAAATTAAAAAAATGTATCTAAACACCCAATATAGCTACAAGATTAGGGTTTACCCTTGATGGGTGAAAAATCCGTCGTTCTTGACGTCAAACTTCAAGGTAGCATCACCACCACCGCTGCATCGCTCCTGCTACTGCCTGTACACCACCACTCACCACCATTGTTGCCCACCGTTGCTCCACCACCGAACCAAAAACTTCTCCAAAAACTATCCCATAAACAGATCCGGGATGCCCTCCACCTTCTGTTTTGATTTGTGGAACTAAACATGTACTTTATTGGCTAATTTGAGAGATCAATTAAGGTTGGCCGGAACTTTTTCGAAGAACAGGGAGAGAGAAAACGGGAGCAGCCAGGAAGAGAAGGAGAAGGAGAAGAAAGAGAGAACGCGCGTGCTTATCCAAAGGGCTTTCGGCTAGCCGTTGGCCGAAAGGAACGATTCGGCCGGCTGTTAGCCGAAACAGTGGGGCCCGCGCTGCGGCTGACTCAGGGCGCATGCAGATCGGCCCATCCGTTGCCGACCGGAGTGTTTCGGCCCCCTGCTGGCCGAAACGAAAGATTCGGCCGCCCGACGGCCAACGGTGCGCTATTTCTAGAATATTTTGAATCCGCGTGTTATATTTCGAATTACTATTTGAAAAAAATAATATTTAAAAAAAACTCGGCAGAAATACTCATATACATATGCGAGGTCAAGAAAATAAAGATGATTATATATGTGTTCTCCGCGCATCTTCGCCGAACATGTTTCTAGCTAAATCAAAATGCCGAATTGGTGCCATTCGGACCATTTCAGTGGATACGTATTACGATTGGCGACATACTTGTGAATGGATTTTATCTTTTATTTATGAGGAAGTTGCAAATAGAATTTCTCTGAAGAAATTCAAGAAATAAAACAGTATAAATTTTGAGAGCACACATATGTATATGTATATATAGCAAGAGAGCGATATATACATTGTCAATGAAGAGGATACCTACCGGGCTAATAAGCACCGACAGGGATACTAATTTGACCCTTTGTGTCTGTGTGTTAAGTTTGGCTGAAGATGAGCAGGTTCAAGAATGTATATCTTCTCTCCGTGGACAACGTGTGGACTTGGTGTAGGCCGTTTTTTGCTAATAAAGTTACGGCAGCTGATTGTGCCACAAACTTTGAAATCTCGTGTCAACAATTATATCAATACCACCGCAGATAAGCATTGAAGAAAAATACTCCAACACTAAGCAATGCCTACGGATGCACACATTTGGTCGTCCTACGTACGAACTCATGCCGTGCCAGTGCACTTCACAGATGCGCGCAGTCAACTACGAGGCCGATTCCAAGAATTCCAACTGGCCTGGTTTTGCCTTCCTGGACTCTATCTATATATATAAGTTAACCAGCTCCATCGATCGATCATTGGTTCTGACAGAGAAAAGCTACTAGCAAGGATCGAACAGCCAAGATGCCTGCTAAGAAGCTGCTGCTTCTCCTGCTGTGCAGCTGCATTTCTATCGCTGCTCGTGCAGCAGGGGATGCGCATAGCATCCGCAAGGTTCTCGCCACCGGCTCAGGGAAGGCCGAAGCCGTCTGCGCCGAGCCACAAGGTACGTGTACAGAACTACACACGATAGTCCATTCGTGCCCACATTCAATTTCTGATATCTTGCCGTCGTTTTCAGTGACTCCATCCTCGTCCAGCGGAGCTACGGTGCGGTTAAGCCATCGCTATGGCCCGTGCTCGCCGGCGCCATCCACGGACGAGCCAACCATGGCGGAGCTTCTCCAGCGTGACCAACTCCGAGCTGAATACGTCGAACGGAAGTACTACAACAGCAACGACAAGATTAATCCATCCAAGGTTACCGTGCCGACCAACCTAGGAATCCCCCTGGACACGCTGGAGTACGTGATCACCGTCGGCATCGGCTCCCCGCCCGTGACCCAGACCATGATGATCGACACCGGCAGCGACATATCGTGGGTGCACTGCACCTCTTCCAACGGCCCGGTCCTCTTCGAACCCGTCAAATCCAGCACCTACGCCCCGTTCTCCTGCACCTCCGCGACGTGCACGCAGCTCGGCGGGGCCGGCAATGGATGCTCCGGCTCGCAGTGCCAGTACATTGTCAGGTACTTCGACGGCTCCAACACCACCGGCACCTACGGATCCGACACACTGGAGCTGAGCGCCTCCGACACTGTCCCCAACTTCCAGTTCGGTTGCAGCCACAAGGCGGACGGGTTCGACGACAAAACCGACGGTCTCATGGGGCTCGGTGGCGACGTGGAGTCTCTCGTGTCCCAGACGGCGGCGACGTACGGCAAGGCCTTCTCGTACTGCCTCCCGGACACCTCGAGCAGCCCCGGGTTCCTCACGCTCGGCGCGCCGAACGACACGTCGGGCTTCGTGACGACGCCGATGCTCAGGAGCGAGACGGCGCCGACGTTCTACGGCATCCTCCTCCAGGACATCTCCGTGGGCGGGAACCCTCTTGGCATATCGCCCACCGTCTTCGCCGCCGGGTCGATTATGGACTCCGGCACAATCATCACGCGGCTGCCAACGAGGGCGTACTCGGCGCTCAGGTCGGCCTTCAGGAGGGGCATGACACAGTACCCGAGGGCACCAGCCTTCAGCCTCTTCGACACGTGCTACGATTTTACGGGGCTGGAGAACGTCTCAGTACCCACTATCGAACTGGTGTTCGACGGCGGCGCTGTCGTCGACCTCGTCTACGATGCCATCATGGTCGCCGACTGCCTTGCATTTGCTGCAAACAGCAAAATCAGCATCATCGGCAACGTGCAGCAGCGGACGTTCGAGGTGCTTCACGACGTCGGCCAGAGCGTCTTCGGGTTCCGTTCGGGCGCGTGCTGATCGTCGTGAGAAACTGCATCGTCTACTTGTGAAATGTGCGATTGGGAGGTAAGGATACAAGATAATTTGCTTAATTCTTTTTGATTGATAGGGATTTTATTAGCTTTAGAACTTAAAATGCTCACTTAATAGAGTCATCGAGAAAAGCTCTCGGTGGGCACAATTTGATTGACGGGGATTTTAGCTTTAGAACTTAAGATGCTCACCTTCCAATCCAAACTTAATAGAGTCATCCAAAAAAGCTCTCGGTGGGCACAATTTGTTAACGGCTACCAGTTTGATTTTTTTTTTTTTTTTGACAGGACCAGCTCGATTGGATTGTTTTGTGGCAGCAACACGAAGTTGCTTTAAATCCTGTATTTCGGTTGGAGTCCAGCGTGGCTTGTAAGAAAATGGTTTGTGGATGGTCAGGTTTTGGCTCCATGGTTTGTGCTCGGCTGAAGATTGAACCGTGGGTTCCTCGCAGTGCCTTCTGTGATTCCTCCTCGTGTGTTGTTCTTTTTCTAACAAGGGAATAAACAAAAGTGTGTTGTAGTTTCTGTCACCAAAAGTTATTTCTTTCATAGAAAAGGAAAAGATTGACTCCCTCTGCATCATAAAAGATAACGAATACACATTGACATGGCCACTTTTGACGGTGGGTGAAGTTTTGGAACCCGGGAGCATATGCTCCCGGTTTCTAAAATGCAATTTAAGAAAAATTTGAAACTTCAAAAATTCGGATAAAAAGTTCCGTGCGTATATTTCAACATTCTATATACTCATGAAACCGTTTTATGGAAAAACGACTTTTTGTGCGGCCGGTATAAAAAGACAAATTTCGGTGATACAATAAGATTTTTTAGGAGACATTTTTTGTTTTTTTATGTAGCACACAAAAAAGTCGGTTTTTCGTGAAACTTTATGTCCCCTCATAAAATATCGTGACTTGTGCACGAAATTTATTATCATGATTTTTCGACATTTCAAAATGTGTTTTTTAGGTAAAGGGAGCATATACACCTGGGAGCCGAAATGAATTTCTGACTTTTGACCACAATTTCTATTGCACTATGTGCACGAAAATCAATAAAATTATAAATTATAAAAATATTTTTGAGGACAATCTATACTCACTATAAAAATGTGAATTTTACCATGTTTGGCGACGTCCGTTGTAGTTGGGCACCATTCAGGATAATCTTGTTACGTTCTCCAATCGATTGATTGAGATGGTGTTTTGCACACTACGTGTTCCGTCGTTTGATTTTTTTTACATTGTTTTGCACTCGATCTATTTGCTTGAATTGGTTGGCATTGTATACGTTTTCTCGAATATGTAACCATTAATTGGTTTATACTCAATTTTCAATTTGTTTTCTGATTAGTTTTCGTACTCTATCAGTTTGCTAAAATAACGTGACATTGCTGCGGAGGAAGTGCGTGGTGCCATCACGCCCCATGCAGTGCAGCACCTCGACCCGGTGGTGCCGTCCGCGCCATACCAACGCACGGAGAGGCGCCGACCCGGACTATACAAAAGGTTATCCAAAAGCGATGCCTCAAAGAATGGAATATAGCACAAGGTTGACATCACCAAATTAAGGATTGTAGTTTTTCGCCCAGGAGAAAATCTCATCTCTCTAGACAATATCTTTAACAAGGGAAGCTTTTACCATTACAAGGTACAACCATTGAAGTTTAGACCTAGGATTTTCACCCTGGATATCGAGACTTGCAAGTGCTGCTACTTCACCTGCGAGGTCGCTGATGCAAAGCACCAAACACTAGGCTCACAAACATTACATGTTCGAAACAAACAAGAATCAACAAGCAAAATATTCATTGTATCCAAATCCCCGCCTCCGCTATCACACTGGTCTTCCAATCGTAGCCATCTTTACATTCCCTACCTCTATCAACACCATGGAAATCGTACATGTCGACATGTCCCATGGTGTCAACGGAAAGCGGATCTTTCTGACACGTACTCGGAAGCCTCACGGGCTGATGTTGTGGACGCACATGACCAGATGGCATCCACTCTAGAGGTCCAGGAGCACTAAGAGGCAATCTGTGATGACTGTCGGCGTAGAAATCCGGAACTCGTGGGTGACCAAATCAAGGACGATTGAAAGTGGCAGAGCGACAAATTGTACAAAAAAAGACCACTAGGGCCATTGCCCCTCCGTGTTTATTCGAATCAGGAAACAGTTGTCGAGGACAGGCTGCCGCATCCAACGCCCGAGCCGCCACAACATGGGTCAGATCAGGACGAACCCAGACCATCACTATACCAAACTCGGACAAACACGCGTCGCCCGCATCTCGTCATATCCGGCCGGAAATGCAGCCACTACCGCACCCCGGACACGTCATGACGCGCCGCCGACAAACCCTGGCGCACCGCCGACAAACCCTGGCGCACCGCCATGAAGGAACTCTGTCGCGCACCTTGACCCAGTGCGCCGTAGTAACACCAGACCACCATGCAAAGAGGTGAAGGGGTCCATGCCGCCGTTGACGCCGGGCAGGTATTTGCCAGCCGCGCCCACTGGGGGCGACGAGGGAGGAGGAGTGGAGGGAGGACGGCCCGGAGGTGGCTAGGGTTTCCTTCCCATCGCCCACATAGGAGTATCTCTTAAAATATTAAGATATTTGGTGGTAGACAATTCATAAACCAAGTGTGAGGAGTTCATGTTAGTAGTTTTTAACTCGTCTTTTTGTTTTTTTCATGTTGTTGGTGGTTGTACTTCATGAATTCTGAAAATCAATTATTTGTGGACCATTTGTTTTGTTGAATATACCCGTTTTTGTGTCATAATTATTTCTGAACTCATATGCCCCCCGCCTCATCTTAGTTCATGTATTGCCATCCGTAGTGGGAAACGGCAAAGCCGTATCCAATACTTGTCCACGTCATATACATGGGGCGAAGGTGCAGCCATTGTTTTTTTATTGCATGCACAATAAATACACCACAAGATCTTTTATATCTTTATACCAATAATACACCAGAGATGTGAAGAGAAAGGGAGAAGAGTGCATATATGCACAGCCCACAGAGGATCAGCTCAATATTATTTTTCCTAAATTGGTGGGCTAAGATACAGTTCTTACTTTAGATACAACAATCTTCTCTCCCTTCATTAATTACCCCTCCACCTCAGCTCCCATCCTAGGTGGCATGTGCTAAGATACAGCTGATTAGGCCTATACCAATGCATCGTCTCTTAACACGTTAGCATAGTAGCATTAAAAATTTAAGAGACAACTAGTCCAATGCATTGTCTCTTGTGAGTTGTATCTAAATTAAATGAATCGGTGCTCATGCATCCATATGATTGGGCTAGCAATATTTTTTGCCTATGGCCACGTGCAAAGTTTGTACTCTCTCTGGTTCAGTTTAGAGGGCGTACGCGTGGCCCTAGATCGTCAATTTGACCAATATAATAAAAGTTATATATTATAAAAATTATACCATTTATAAACTTTAGATTTTATATTTTCAAATAGTATAATTTTTATGTTATATAATTTATATTATATTGGTAAAATTGATGACCTAGGACCACGCATGCAAATTTATATTATATTATATAATCGTCATCATCTAGCTCAAAGTGGAATGCGCAAGGCAAAGGTATGATCTTGATAGGGTTTCTATTTTACCGGTCTCGCGGTGTAGTTGGGAGACCGGGTTTTAGGATAGGTAACCGTACTATCAAGAGGGGCTCTGAAGTGAGCTTTAGCGTATCGGTTGTAGAGAGCTCAAACCTTTGCATCCTTGCATTCTTGCAATCATCTTTATTGGTTCTTATTTGGCTCTTATCGTGGTGAGGTCTTGGTGCTTGTCGTGCTTGTCATGACAAGACCAAGTTCACCGAAAACGGATTTCGTTGCATCGTCTATTGCATTTTCGGTGGTGGAGATTTTGCCGATTCACTAGTGAGGAAAGGTTCACACCTTCCCACCCATACCAAAATCTCCATTGCCTATTCTTATGTGGCTTTTATCTAGATGAGGTTTTAGAGCTTGTCTTGATCTTCAATACAAGCTCAAGTTCATCAAAAACGGATTTCGTATGAAAGACTTATTGCGTTTTTGATTTTGGGGGGTTTACCGGTTATTCATTTAGAGAGTGAGATAACATTTCCCCATTTTGTTTTACCCTCCCATATTGGACAATGATGTTTCTATGCACAATCTTGTAGTGCTCGTTGTGGTGATTTCAACGAGCCTAAGATCATCGAAAACGGAGTCCGGATACAAAAGTTATTGCGTTTTCAGTATCAAACGTTTGTGCAGTTTGGCCAGCCTTACCGGGCTCAAGGCCGGGGCCAAGGCCGGCCGCCTCTGGCACCTGCCCAGCCTCCACCACTGCGAGGCCAGCCTAGGCCGGGCTCAAGGCTGGCCTCTCTGCAGTTTGGCCAGCCTAGGCCGTCCCAAGGCCGGCTGCGTCGGGCACCTGCCCAGCCTCCAAACACTGCCAGGTCGGCCTAGGCCAGGCCCAAGGCTGGCCTCCCTGCGCGTGAATATTCCATGCCGGCCTTGGGGCCGGCCTCCAAGCCGGCAAGGCCGGCTTCTCTGCGCAGGCAAGAAAACCTCTTCAAACGGTCACTTTTCCCCACCCTTTAAAAGGGGTTGTCTTCTACCTTTTGAAGACAACTCTTGAGCACGTTTTCCCCTCTCTCTCCTCCATTGTTGCAAGAGCTCAAAACACATAGATCTCCCAATCCCTCCACCCAAACTCGTTGATCTTTGGAGGATTGAAGGAGAAGGCCTAGATCTATTATTCCACCAAACCATATATCCTCTAAGTGAGGGGAACATCTTTGATTTAGGTCTTGGAGTTGCTTTGTGTTTTCTCCTTATTCTTCCTCTTAAATCCCTCCATAGCATTAGTTGGTTTGGTTGGATTTCGGAGAGAAGGATTTGACCACTTAGTGTGTTCTTACCATTGCATTGGTTGCATCGGTTTGAGTTCTCCACGGTGATTCGTGGAAAGTGAAGTTGAGAAGCTTGTTACTCTTGGGTGCTTGGGTGCCCTAGAGCTTGTTCCTCTAGGGCACGTTGATACCCTAGACGGTTGTTGATCTCTCGGAGTCTTGGTGGCTCACCGGATTTGTTGGGAGCCTCCAATTGTGGAGTGTGACTCAACCTTGTTCGTCTCGGAGCTTTGGTAGCTACGAAGACATTGTCGGGAGCCACCAATTGAGTTGTGGTGTGTGCCCCGGCCTTGAAGCATCAAGTCTTGGCGGCTCGGTGCATTTGGTGAAGACACTCCAACTTGTGGAGTGTGCTTCATCCTTGTAAAGGTTCTAGTTGTCAACCTCAACGACAACATAGTGACAAGTGCCTCGCCACATTGGTGGTAAGACACAACGGAGATACGGTGTGCCATATCAAGGCTACTCGGTGTTTCACTTTGGTGAACGCCGCGCCACTCCAACGGAGACTAGCTTCCATTGGGAAGTGAACTTCGGGATAAATCATCGTCTCCAAGTGACTCGGTATTTCTATACCCGAGCTTACTACTTATGCTACTTACTTTGTGATAGCCATTGAGCTTGAAGTTATATATCTTGCTATCACCTAGTTGATTATATTGCTTAGCATAAGTTGTTGGTGCACATAGGTAAACCTAGCTAGTTTAGGTTTTGGCTTGATAAATTAAATGTTAGTTTTATTCCGCATTTATTCAAGCCTTAACCGTAATAATTTTAAATCGCCTATTCACCACCCCTCTAGGCGACATCCGTGTCCTTTCAATGCTCCTCCTTGTCAGTACACACTCACTCGCCATGTCTATCCAGTCCCCGTGTTAACCGTCTGAAACTCTGAATTGCTTATATGTCCCGCTAATTAGGCAACACTTCCCCACTAATTGCTATAATTAGTGCCCCACTAATTAGCAAAAATACGTCGAATTTAGTGAATTTGGACTAAACTGTCCCGGGTATGCAAGTTGTGGGACTACCGGTGCACAGTTTGCAAGAAGTGGGACTGAATTGCTCCCACCGTGCAAGTTATGGGATGAAAAGTTTATATACCTCTTAGCTAAGCTACAATCTCACTCCCTTTCTTTATTAACTAACATGGCACATCAGTAAAATGCATATGAAACCGTGCTAAGAAACTTGCATTAGCATAGGCCTTAGAGCATCTCCAAGAGTTTGCCAAATCAACTTGACATCCACAATTTTTTGGCAAAACAAGAAAAAGTGGCCTCCAACAATTTGGCATCCCAACTTGGCATTTTTCCCAAGTTGGCATATTTCCTCCCCCAGCGCATAAATATACGCGCGTGTATCTACTTGGCATCGCGGCGCCGCCTCTTCTTCGCGCGCTCGAAGGACTTCCTCGTCTCCTTCCCGCGACCACGCCGTTCTTCCTCCTCTCATCCACGAGAAGTCCCATCATCGACACCGGCTGCTGCTCGCTAGGGTTCAGGTGCGAGATGCCCTCTATTTTCCATTGTTGATCTTCATCCGTTGTTGATCTTCGCGCGAGATTGATCTATGATGTTGGCGGGTGCTAGGGTTTCATAGGGTGAGCGAAATTGATCTATAATCCCTTAGGTACGTGGTGGATAGAGCTTTGTCCTTGGCCTTATTCTTTAGCTGTGGGGGAACTCGATCTCTGGAGTTCTTGGAGGTGGGCGGATCAGCACCTGCAGCGAATTATGGACAGGGAACGAGCATGAACAGGGAACGAGAAAGAATAGATTAAACGGATGAAATATTCTTCTAGTCTTGCTTAGCAATCATGTTACGCGTGGTGCATTTGTGATACTGAAGGTTTGTTTCAAATCCGATAGTACAGGATTATATCCTGCCTAGTTAGATTTTGAACCCAGATCATAGTGAGTTCTGACAACGTCAAGATGCTATACATTTATGATTCTGAAAATTTGGTTCACACCAAATTCATTGTACTACTGTACTGCTACTAATTATATAGGTGTCACATGTGCACACAGTGGAGCAAGCCTATTGGTTCTTAAATTTTCAATCTTTTAAATCTCAAATTGTGTAGAGGAAGACGGAAAAGTTAGCTGAGTGTATACCACATCTCAATTTCTGAAGACGTACACTGCATAAACATTGTTCTAGGCAGAGGCAGGTAGTAATCGACATTGTAAGTCCAATGTATAATGACAAAATGACGCTGTAACTCATCAGAAGTGATCGGTGCTTCCCATCATCGTACTTTGTATCTCCTCCAAGTTCTGATCACGGCGCCGAAGTCTATATAGTCTACATGGGAGTATGCGGTGGTGGCAAGCAACAAGTGGTGTGCCATCAGCTTTGTGCAAACCTTTTTACCGAGCCTTTTCGTGTCAATCCATTGCCTTTTTGTTAATATGTTTAGTAATCGTGAACATGTTATTCAATGTGTACGTAAGACATTCTTCTCATTTGTATTTTTCTAATTTTTTGTAGGTAAGATGGACGGAGATGGATTCTTGACGGGCATTCTTCTCAATGGAGATTATCGTGATGTTGCTAGTCTTGACGACCTCACCTTTCCGATCACACAAGACAATCAGAGTACTCATGACCTTCCTTCTCAAGTTGAACAAGTTGATGTGGAAGCGCAGCCAAGCCGCAGTACAAAGGGATCGAAGAGGACAAAAAATTTTCATTGGAAGGAAGACGAAGTTGTATGCTCATGCTGGTTGAACGTTAGCAAAGATCCCATTAACGGGGCCAATCAATCTCGTTCAACGTTTTGGAGTAGAGTTCATGCTTACTTTGAGGAAAACAAGAAAACTACGGCTGTGAGGACAGAGTGTTCCATTATGCATAGGTGGCTGACAATTCAGGCTCAAGTGAACAAGTTTTGTTCATGCTATGAGGCAATTGAGCGTAGGAATCAAAGTGGAACAAATATACAAGAAAAGTATGTAATATTTGTTTAATATTTTAATTAAATTTGGTTTATTTGACAAAGATATATACACTGACAAATTCCCTGTACAGATTTCGGAAGCATCCAAGATGTTCATGGAATTAGATAAGGACAAAAAATCATTTACTCTTATACCTTGTTGGAACATATTGAAGGAGGAGGACAAATGGAAAGCCAAATGGATAGAACTAGCCGAGCTGGAGAAAATAGCAAGCAAGAAAACACAGAAGTCCAAGGTGTCCAGGCCAAGGGATGTAGAAGTCACCAACAATGAAGAAGCCACAGATGTTGTTGCTGAAGCAACCGAAGCAAGGAAAGGCCAGAGGGGATAAAGAAGGCAAAAGAAGCTCTTAGGCGAGGAGGTGGCGAAGCTTGCATGGAGGCTTTGGACAAGATGTGGGCAAAGAAGGAGGCTTTCGACAAGGAAAAAGAGAAGGCAAAAGAGGAGAGGTTCATGGCTTCACTTGAGCTAGAGAAGGCTGCACTAGAGCTAGAGAAGAAGCGAGTGTCAAATGAAGAAAAAAAAGCTGAAGCTGATTTGATTAAAGAGGAAAAAGAAATAATGTCAATCGACATAACTTCCCTCAACCCGCTGCAGCGTCAATACTACGAGACGATGCAACAGAAGATTCTCGCTAGGCGTTTGGCACAATAAATTTTCTTTAATTTATATACCCAATAAATTTACGATTGAGTGAACCTTTCCTTTTCGTAAGCTACATAGCTAATATAAATCAGGATAGTGGTTCTAGAGGTGTTCGATGAGATCTTCTTTCAATTGCACATGTGTTTCCTCGTCTCTGATCCTTTTGTGTGCATCAATAAATTCATCAAGTGTACGAGTAGCCTGGCCATGACCAGGTTGCACATTTTCACCACCGTAATCAAAACGCTCGTCAGGGTCCACGAATCCTTCATCTTCAACAATCATGTTGTGCAAGATCACACACGCCCTCATGATCATTCCTATTGTCTGTGTGTCCCACATGCGAGCTGCTCCTCTAACAATGGCGAACCTAGATTGTAGAACCCCAAAAGCTCTCTCGACATCCTTCCTCGCAGCTTCTTGCGCTTTCGCAAAGTATTGCCTCTTGTTCCCCATAGGAAGAGGGATGGACTTGACTAAAGTAGCCCATGAGGGGTATATACCATCTGCTAGATAATAACCCATCGTATAGTCATGCCCATTAACGGTGTAGTTCACTTGTGGAGCTGTACCTTCCGCCAAGTTTGCAAACAAAGGAGACCGGTGAAGAACATTGATGTCATTAGACCCAGGCATTCCAAAGAAGGCATGCCATATCCAAAGGTCATGCGAAGCAACAGCCTCCAAAATGAAAGTGGGTTTGTCCACATGGCCTTTGTACTGACCTTGTTTTTCTACTGGACAGTTCTTCCACGCCCAATGCATACAATCGATGGACCCTAACATTCCAGGAAAGCCTCTTTGCTCACCGAGTGCTAGTAAGCGTGCTGTGTCTGCCTCATTGGGATATCTCAGGTATTCATCTTCAAAAATATCAACAACTGCAGCAACAAACCTACGTAGGCTCTCAAGTGTAGTACTTTCGCCAATGCGAACGTACTCATCTGTAGCATCAGCTGGAACCCCATAAGTGAGCATACGAAATGCAGCAGTGACTTTTTGGAAGCAACTTAATCCAAGTACATTTGCCGCATTTCTTTTTTGCACAAAGTAATCATCGTGTGCTTCAACAGCATTCATTATGCGTACGAAAAGCTCCCTACACATCCTGAACCTGAAGAAAACAAATTAAATTTTAAAACTCAGCACATACTACGAACCAATCCGAAGTGAAAGAACAGTAACCTTCGACGGAATATTTCAGGGCCGTATGTTGGATTAATCGCCAAATAATCTTGAAACATCCTGTCGTGGCCGCCTTCTCTATCACGATAAATATCTCGATGACCTAGGACAGAGCCACCGTGTCTTCTTTTGGCACTGGAAAAAGTGTGCACAATTCGAGCAGCCGAGAATATCACAAAGTCATCATCATCGGATGATGAATCATCCAATTCTCTTTGAACAAGGGATCTCTTCAAAGGCATGACTCCAGGGGGCGGCTGATGGAGGAGATGGCCAGCAGAGAGGAGATGCCCAGCTGGTGGAGGAGATGGCCGGCAGAGGGAGGAGGAGATGGCCGGCTGGGAGTTCTCTTCCAACGCGGCGAAGAAGAAGGAGAGGAACGTACGCCGCGACGGCGGGTTGCTTCACGCGCGATAGAGTACGCGACGGCAGCTTCGTTCACACGCGATAGAGAAGTCTCGCTCGGAAATTGTTGGGCCTGATCAAAAAAATTGCTTGTGGGCCTTCTTTTTTGATTTTGACAGGTCAAAAATAGCAAACTCTTGGAGAGGGGCTCTTTTTTTACTTGGCATATTGTTTTGGAAGTTGGAAAACACAAGATCTGCCAAGTAAAACATAGCAAACTCTTGGAGATGCTCTTAGTGCCATTACGGAAGGTCTGAGGTATATATGAACTAGTAAACAAAGGATCAAATGCCAGCTGTAGTTGTATTTGAGAAGAAATAATCATTTTCTTAGTAGAAATCGCCACACGTTCCGATCGGAGTACTATGTGTGTTATCGGAATTCAAAGAACAGGGTTCTTGACTTTCTGACGATGGTGTTGGGAGTTTTTTTTTTAAATATTATTTTTTTAACCCGAATTCGAAATATATCGCGCGGAATGATTTTATTCCGAATCTATCACGTCGTCGGCACACGGGCGGCCGAAACGTTTGTTTCGGCAAACTGCCGACCGAAAGGAGTGTTTCGGCAGACGGGCAGCCGAAACACTGCCTCCGCAGGCCCGCGTCCGAGGCCGGCACTTTTCGCGTGGACTGCAGGCCGATCCTTTGTGTTTCGGCCAGCAGACGGCCGAAATGCAGTATTTTTTGCCATTTCTTCCACTGCTCCATTATTTCGTAAAAAAGTCCGGCAAATATTTTCCGCCCAATTTTCCCGGCCTAAAAAGCAACCGTGGAACATCTTCCGCCCAATTTTTCCGGCCTATAAAATACCGGCTACATGTTTGTGTTCCCACCCTTTTTCTTCCCGCCATTTTGTTCCCGGTCTTTTTCTTCCCGCCATTTTGTTCCCGCGCAACATCTCCCGCCCAATTTTGCCGCCAAAATGTGAATTTCTCCAGTTAATTGCTGGTGCCTTGTTTTCCCGCCACATTTCTCCCGCGTAGTTGTCCCGTGCATATATCTCCCGCGTAGATGCCCCGCACGTTCTCGTTCCCGCCATTTTCTCGTGTCCTCGTTCCCGCTATTTTCTCCCGCCAAGTTCTCCCGCCAATATTCCTATTTCCCGCCTATAAAAACCGTTGCTCACTCACATGGATAAGCAGTCTAGCGAATTCACTCATCAATGTCGGGTTTTCGTCCTTACCGTAGGTTTCTTCGACACCAGTCTGAGCTCCTTCCGCAGTGTGCCGCCGAGTTTAGGGTAGACAATAAATTAGTTCCATGGGAGGAACTCATTAGTAGTGATAGTTTGCTCACTGAGATAGACGCGATATTGGTTAGCAGATCAACTAGGCTCAAACCATATTGGGCTCATAGGACTCCACGGGAAATACGACAGGAACTTCTCAGGCTGCATGAAAAGTGGAAGAAGGTGGAGCAAAGAAGTAGAGACGATAAGTTTCTCGATTGGTTAGGAGATCATCCGTGGTCATGGGTGGATGAGAGTGAGGACGAAGATGACATCTTCATGCCTACCATCACGGCCAAGAGATCAGCAGCGTCGAAGGGCAAGAGTGGCCCATCGACGGAGGCAGGACGATGCGTGGACGGGAGATGACATTTATGTAAAGTGTCGCATGTATCTTAATTTCAGTTCTAGCTGTTAATTTATGTGTGTTTTAATGAAAAAGTTGTAATCTCGCCGTTTGTTAATAAATGTCGGAAGCATTGTCTGATCAAATATAGATTGGAATATGTCTCATACAAATATAGTGTCTCGTACATAGATAGGATTATGTCTCATACATAGATAGGGATATGTCTCATACATCGATACAAGTTTCAGACTTCATTATGTTTACGATACCTAGTCTTCGGTTTCCGCGGCCGAGGCCCTGAAGGTGACAATCGGTTTCGGTTTGGGTCGTGGTGCTCACGCATACCTCGGCCCAGCATCGGAGCGTCCTCCTGTGGCTGTGTCTCCTGCTGTGTTTGCGTCTCCTGTGTGACGGGTGGTGGCGTATGGAACAACACATCCTCGTCCATCTCTGTGTATGGTGAATCAGCAGACCCACCTGTAAAAAAAAAATTACTAGTACATAAGTGCATACTATATTCAAAAATAAATATGGATAATTAATAACAACAACGTACCTAGTCCCACAAGACTAGTCAACGGCGCCGAAGAAGTGTTCCAGCCTACATGTACAGGATGACCTAGAGTAGGCATCCCCATCTGGTACTGCGGAGATATCCCCATCTGGTACTGAGGAGGCATCCCCATCTGGTACTGCGGAGGCATCCCCATCTGGTACTGCGGTGGCATCCCCATCTGGTACTGCGGAGACATACCGTACTGCGACTGGGGTGCCTGCCAGGATGAACTACCAGGCTGGGAAGCATCAGGTGGCGTCGGCTGAACGTGAGGTGGAGACGGATGCTGCGAGGAACTACTAGGCTGAAAAGTATGTCCAGTAGGCCGCTGCGACGAACTACCAGGCTGAAAAGTATGTCCAGTTGGCCGCTGCGACGAACTACCAGGCTCCCCAGTAGGTGTAAGAAGTCTAGTATGTGATGAACGAGCAGTCTCCTATCGTGTGAGACGTGGACGCGGAGCTCTATGACGAGGCACAACGTCTGTATAGCGGCTGCAAGTAAGAACATTGTACACACCTCGCAGCTTCTACTCGAGACGCCTGAACCAAGATCTATGTTGTGGGGGTGGCCTGAACCCAGCTACATCCCTCTGAATGTCGGCTATCAACTCAGACTGTAATTAAAAAATTAGATGTTATGTACGATCAATTAAAAAACCGTACTTACGTAACGAGTAATATAGTACTAACCGCGTAGTTTCTAGAACCCGCAATAGCCTCCAATGGGTACATGTCCGTAATAGAAGGGGGCTGCATCTGAGAAGGCTCAGTCGTTGGCGTCAATCGGAGTCGTGTAGACTGTGTATACCTCCGTAGATATTCTTCAAAATCATCCTGTTGAAAGGGGCCATCAGCCTGCCATAGGGTCTGAAGCCAAAGCACCAAAGGTTTTTCGTCTCCTTGACGTCCAAGTCTGAAAAGTAATATTACAAAATTATTTATTAGAAATAGAGTCAATAGACAGTTTTGTTCATATTAGAAATAATTATAGACTGAAAATTAACTTACCGGTGGATTTCCGGTCGTAGTCGTGGCTGTCTGATGGGAGGGTCCGGTAATTGTCGTCGTCCAAACTATCTCATCACTCTCTGCTGCGACATCTCCTCGACCATGACATCAAAAATAATATGAGCCTGCGTCAACCAGTATAGCTGATCTCTCATGCATAACTGAGATATGCCGTAATGAGAGTGGAAGTTAGATTTCGATGCTCTTTCAACATGTTCTCTCTGATACATGTGTGAGCCACGACGTCCGAGACGACCCAATTCACGTCATACTTCGGAACGTGTCCATGCACCCTTCCAGGACAGCCAATTTCAATACAACTCAGTGTCAGATATTTCGGACACGACACATCAGTTCGGTAAATCTTTTGTTTGGACATTGCCCACCGTGTCACGGCGTCCCTTAGCTGCTGCTTCGAGGTATACTGAGCACCTACTTCAATATTATTCATGTGATACTCCCAGGCCGATTCCTGCCCAGTATTCACAGTCATGACGGTCGACATGTCCTCATTCCAAGAATTAGGAATAGGCACATCCTCATCATTATCTTCGTCATCTTCTGTATTATCTTCTTCGTCAGAATTAAGATCCGCCATCAACCCATCCTCGTCTTCGTTCTCCATCTCTTGCTGCATACTTTCTACGCCCGCCTCCTCATCCTGATCTCAATGCTCATCCCCGTCAGCCTCACCACTTTCAGGACCCTCACCGCTTTCGGGAGCTCCTGCCGACTGACCACTCTCTACACTTTGAGAGATAAATTCAGACGGATCAACAGGTTCTGACCCAGTTGCCTGGCTATTTTGTCCAGCTTCATAACCAACGCCACCTTGTGCCAAATTGTTCTGCTTAGGCACAAACAACACGAGGACGATAGGTTTCGTACCTCGGCGTTTGCATGATGCTAGCCAATTCACCCAGGCCTGTGCCCGATCTAGCGGTATCAACTCCCAACAAATATTTGTACGAGATTTTGACCATAACGACTGAATCCTAACAGTTCACAAATTAGGATCAAAGCCAAAATTCATCGTCAATAGTGCTGAACCGCGCTTATTCTCGCTTTATCAGGCTCAGTCAACGGAATCTCCACATTTGCAAATTCACTCAGATCAACCCCGGACTCATTTGTGCGGACAGTACCATAATCATAGTAAACGACAATACTAACCACTTCGGATATGTCGTCCACCTAAACAAATATATTGCATAATCAAATACTAAATAGATAATAAATCTTAACAGGACCTCCACCTAATAAATCTTATATAGACACTAAACATAAAATAACTACAAGATTAGGGTTTACCCTTGATGCGTGCAAAATCCGTCGTCCCTGTTGTCGTACTTCAACGGAGCATCACCACCATTACTGCGCCGCTCCTGCTACTGCCCAACACCACCACATCCCACCATTGTTGCTCACCGTTGCTCCACCACCGAAACAAAAACTCCTCCAAAAACTATCCCATTAACAGATCCGGGATGCTCTTGACCTCCTGTTTCGATTTGTGGGGGCAGATATCTAATTTATCGGCTATTTTTTGGGATCAATTGAGGTTAGCAGCACTGTTTTTCGAAGGGAAAGAGAGAAGAAACGAGAGCAGAAGGAAGAAGAAAGGAGGAGGAGGGAAGGAGCGGCCGCGGCGTCGTCATCCCCTTGTTTTCGGCAGACTGCCGGCCGAAAGGTACGTTTCGGCGCACTGGGAGCCGAAAGGGCGGGCCCCGCACTGTGGCCGTGTCAGCGCGCATGCACCCCGCCCAGCACACCCATGTTTCGGCTTTCGGCAAGCCGAAAGCAATGTTTCGGCCGCCCGTGTGCCGACGGCGTGATAGATTCGGAATAAAATCATTCCGCGTGATATATTTCGAATTCGGGTTAAAAAAATAATATTTAAAAAAAAAACTCATGGTGTTGGGATACCAACCATTCTCCACTGGTTATCGATGTAACCCCGTCACATCATCATCCGTTGCTCGTCGAGTCATTGACCGCGACGCACAAAAATCAAACGAATCGTTTCGGGCGTCAAGACGCCTCTGATTATTCTCCGATCGGAACTGCGCTCCATCTACATCATCCACCAACGAAAGAACCTGTTAGCTAGGAGTACATCATATGCGTCTCTAACATTTCGTATCCGTACACTACACGGTGTGTATGTACTGTATGTTTACACAAGGAGTATAAACGTATTCCTTGTAATCAGTAGTCACGATCGAGTCAATGAATCATCGATCAGTAGTGGATCAGCAGGCGCCGGGCATGAACCCGACGCTGCTGCCGTCGAAGCGCACCGCGAAGGACCGCTGCTGCACGTTCCCGAGGATCGCCGCGTCGCCGTCCCCGCCGTTGGCCGCGAACGCGAGGCACCCGCTCGACAGGATCCCGGGGGCCTCCAGCGCCATCGTCGCGCCGCCGCCGAACGTCAGCGACACGGTCGGCAGCGTCACCACGTCGTACCGGCTGAAGTCGTAGCACGTGTCCAGGATCCCCATGGCCGGGGCCGAAGGGTACCCGTACCGTGCCATGCCGCGTTGGAACGCCGCACGCAGCGCCAGGTACGCCGTCGGCGGCAGCCGCGTGACCACCGTGCCCGTGTCCACCACCGTGCCGCCCGCGAACACGGACGACGGGACGCCGCCCAACGGCTGCCCGCCCACGCTGATGCCCGTGAGCATCACCATGTAGAACGTCGGCGCGTTCCGCGCCGTCAGCAGCGGCGTCGTCGCGAACCCCGACGCGCTGCTCGGCCCGCCCAGCGTCAGGTAGCCCGTGGAGGTCTCCCTGGGCGGGAGGCAGTAGGAGAAGACCCCGCCGCCGTACGCGCTCGACGCCTGCGACCTCAGGGACATGGACTGCCGGCCGAGGGCCAGGAGCCCGTCGATGCCGGTGAACAGCCCCGCCTGCGCGCGGCCGCACCCGAAGAGGAACGGCTGCACCACCGCGTTGTCGTCGTCCGACGACGTCAGCGTTAGCGTGTCGGAGCTGTACACGCCGGTGGTGTGGGACCCGTCGCCGTAGCTGACCACGTACAGGCACTGCGACCCCGAGCAGCCGTCGCTGAAGATGCCCAGCTCCAGGCACGCGTCCGCGGAGCACGGCACGGCGGAGTAGGTCGACGAGCCGGCCGGGTCGAAGAGCGGGCCCTTCTGGGCGTAGCACGCCGGCGGGGAGCACGGCCTGCACTGCACCCACGACACGTCGCTGCCCGTGTCCAGCTCCACCGTCTGCTGCACGCCCGGCGTTCCCAGGCTCACCGTCACCACGTACTGGAACGTTCCGATGGAGTACCCCATGGTGGCCGGCACCGTCGCCGACCTGGAAGAAGCGGCCGCCAGCTGCCCGCCGCCGCCCCCGGACGACACCCTCCTCTGGACGTACTCCGCGCGGCGCTGGTCCGCGCGTAGCACCTCGGCGAACGACGGGCCAGCCTGCACCGACGACGACCTCGAGGACGGCACGCACGGCCCGTGCCGGTGGGCCAGCCGCAGCACCGCCGACGTGCCGTTCGGCACGATCGCTGGAAGCATAAAGAATTCGAGCCAACGAACAGACTCAACCACTCGCCCAACCAAAAGCTACCAGCTAAGCACAACTCGAGAAAAAGCGCAAAGCCGATCGCGCGGTACCTGGGCCGGCTTCTTCGCAGCTCGTGCCGGACGCCGCGAGACTGTCGGTGGAGACGGTGACGTGACTCCCCACCGTCACCCTCGCTGCGGAAGCATGTTGGTGGAGACAGATGACGCCGGCGGAGAGGAACCACGAGAGGACGATGGCGCGGTGCAGCACGGGGGAGACGAAGAAGAAGAAGGCCATGGCGCGGCGCGTCGGCTCGGCGATGGGGACAAAACGCGGCGCCTAAATAAAGCGGAGTAGTCGCCGAATTCATCCCCCCAATCGATGATGGGTTGGGATTCTTCCGCTCCGTGCTGTGGCGGGCGGGGGTAGGAGGAGGTGCGGTGCTACCTCCGTCTACTCCCCACCGAAACAGTTCTGAACGCGACGTAGGCGGGGTCTTCTCCTTTCGGTGCGATCCAACAAAGAACGGGAGTACGGGACGGTGGTGGGGTCTTCCCTCCATGCGCGTCTCATCATACGTAATGCACGAATCATCCTCGCGCTCCGGCGGCAGAGTCGGCGGCGGCTCGCGATCGATTGCTGCTTTCGTGGCCTGTACGTGCTGCGTTTACTGAATATAGTAGCTGCAGCCAGCAGCAAAGATGTACTAGGAGAATCATCGTACGTCTGGGCGTTTCCACTGTGGTTCCTAACACAGTACTCCGTAACAACGTATGTTCAGGGTCAAAGTTTTTTTGTTTTCAGTACTCCAGTAATTATGAGCTGAATAAGGCCATTGCATCATGTCAGACTAAAAAAACTGCATCAAACTAAATATGAATTTTGTATTATCTCAACCCTTCAAATTGAGTAAACTGTAGATCGTTTTTCCGAAGTCCAAATTGAAGAAATGAGCAATCAATTTCGACTACCTCCACGAGCCCAACGAAACCGTGGATTCGGATCTTTAATAAGAGATTGTTTTGAAAGGTCACATATATAGGTTACTACAGAAAGGGGTGTACAACGAAGCCATGAAATAAAGTTCACGGTGTCGAGTTAGAATTGAATAAAATAGTACTCCATGGTCGAATGTCTCGAAAGATGCCTTATTACATGATTGATTTATGGATCTTCCACTCACAAAAATAACCCTGACATATTCAATGGCTGGTTGGTTCGGTCTCTGGATGGCGCCAGTTTACATCAGATTTGCATGACTGTGTGATGTGGTACATTGCCAAACATCGAACAACGTGTGAACCAAACTGTAGTTGGATGGTTAGGAGGGCGGTTATACCTCAGCATACTAGAGTTCAAATCATAGGTTCGAACACTTGTGCTTCACATAAAGGCGGAACATTATTTCAGTGGGAGGCAGGGGCGGATCTAGCATCCCTCAGGCTTGCCGACGGTGTATCCTTACGTTTTAATACTTTCTATAACAATTTTCTCTGAAAAATAGGCATTTTAAACTTGTTTGTCCAGTCTTCCGAAAGTTTCTGGATCCGCCACTGGTGAGAGGTGACGTTCCCGTCGATAGCGAGGCGTATATGAGTGACTTCGTAAATCTCAAGACCTAATCCACGGAATCAATCTCTCGGAGGTGCTCATAGGGATAGTGTGTACATACAAACGTTCATACGGGTGAGTGTAAGTACGTGTATGTGACTATCTATGTTTGTACTGTATTTCTCAAAAAAAAAACACCAAAATAGGCTACGTGGGCAAGATTGAGGCCTTCCACTACAATTCGAACGTCTTTTTTCGCATGGAACATCCGTTGAATTAGGTAGTACCATGGTCACGAGCAACAACTAACTTGTAGTGAAGATAGCCTTCATCAAGCTCGAGTCCCCAGACTCGAACCCGGAACAAACTGGTCAGGATCGACTCAGGCCGCGGAGGTCTTACTGAGCCGACCTGCTGCATAACTTTGCGACCTAACGCGTCCGTCAGGATTTTCGTCATGTCTGTTGACACGGAAAGTTGCAGGACAAACGCTGTTAGGAGCGGGCCCCGGCCCAGCTCGACGGATCGGCGGGTCTTACCTTTGCACTATGCGTGCAGCATCCGAAGTATATGCGGCGGACGCAACTCGGGGAATTGTGATCGAAATTCGCATGGGGCTAAGCAGCCAAGTCGAGTAAGCTTTGATCTGGGTCGAGTGAGCTTCGACTGTTTGTTCTGGGTGACTTAATGTCTTTGATCGATCGTAGTTTTATTGGGTGCGCAACAGCGCTCACGATGGGAGTAACCCCGAGATTATGCTTAATTGCATGCAGTTGAGGATAATCTCAAAGCTTTGAATTTTTTGCAGCAGTCAATAAAGTTTTGATCCGCTCCTTGTCTATGAAACGGTCGAGTGGCCAATTTGTCTCAGTTTGATTGCCACCCTCAAAGTCGACGAGGCGGTCGAGTGACCGGACTTGGCTTAGTTTGATTTTCATCTTCGAAATCGACGAGGCGGTCGAGTGACCGGCTTTGGATTATTTGTTACGACCTGTGCGGCGCAGCCCCCGAGCATCAGGTGCGACCAAGGTGAATATGTTATAACCTGCATGGCGCAGCCCCCGAGTGTTCGGGTGCTTCAAGCGAATTACGAAGTTTTGACTTTGCACGGCGCAGCCCCCGAGTATTAGGGTGTGTCCGATGTTTGTGTATTTTCTTTAACCTGCGCGGCGCAGCCCCCGAGTGTTCGAGTGCGGCCAAGGCGAATTTGTCATGACATGAGCGGCGCAGCCCCCGAGCCTCGGGTGCGGCCAAGACTTGCAGTGTTTAGTCGGAAGAAGTCGACGCGGCAGACCGAAGTCGACGCGGCGGAGTTGAGCGGCGAAGAGGTCGACATGGCGGACCGGAGTCGACGTGGCGGAATTGTGCGACGAAGAGGTCGACGCGGCGGACCGGAGTCGATGCGGCGGACCGGAGTCGACATGGCGGAGTTGTGCGGCGAAGAGGTCGACGTGGCGGAGTTGTGCGGCGAAGAGGTCGACGTGGCGGACCGGAGTCGACGCGGCGGAGTCGAAAAGCGCCAGCCCCCGAGTATTGGATGCAACAAGAGTAGGTTATTATTGAAGAAATAAAATATGAAAGTGACTTAGCTGTTCATGAGCGACGGAAATCTGTAGACTGTTTTGTTTGTTGTTGATGACGAAGCGCCAGCCCCCGATTATCGGAGGTGGAGTCGAGGAAGTCACGGGTGTCGCCTTGTTCCCGAGTCGATGATTTGTCGGGCTGCATGTTCGGTGGCCGATGATGTTTGCGGCAACTGATCTGGACGAGGGCGAGGTTGGTGTCGGAACGTCAGCCCCCGAGCGTCGGATGCGCCGAATTAGTTTTGGGACGCAGCCCCCGAGTATTAGGAGCACCCTGCGTCGGTGTAGAGGTTGACGAGCGGCCGAATTTACGCAGCACCGCCGCCGCCCCGAGTCGCCGGTTTGTCGGGTGCACGCTGTCAAATATGATGTCGTCACTAGTGGAAAACGCCTCTCTAGTCCCGGGTCGTGAGGGCCTCTAGTCCCGGATATGCACCCGGGACTGTGGAAGCGGGACTAGAGGCCCCCCCTCTAGTCCCGGGTCAGTTACGACCCGGGACAAAAGGCCCCCACGTGGTCCATTCTTGCGCGGCCTGGTCGAGGACCTCTAGTCCCGGTTCGTAATACGAACCGGGACTAGAGTTCTTCCCCCGTGGCAGCCTCTGGCTCACCCTTTTCTGTTTTCCCGCCAAATCTCAAATTTAAAACTAATTAATTAGAAAACAGAATAATACATATAGCATATCAAAATGTTCATAAAAGAAATATCTATTGATAAAAATATAATTTGTTCTTTATGATAATTAAGAATTTTAATTACAGCGAGATCACAACCGGGGCAAAAGCCCGTATAGCTATTCGATTACATGGAGATCATAACCGGGACTAGCGCCTCTTGTTGACATTGTATTTTCCCTCAGGGTTTATGACGTGGTTCAACAAAAATCCCGCAATTTCCTCTTGAAGCGGTATGAAGCGCTCCTTTGGTTGCAGTTTAGTCCGCATTTTATCCAACTATAAAAGAAGGAGATCAATATGAATATCAATCATCATAATAATTATGAATGACACTCAACAATGGTAATAAAATAAAATTGTGAATATATTTGTTCACGTACCTCTATAAATTTCGATGGATTCCGCTCACTGACCTCCCCGCGAATCCACTCGCAAACGAAGAATCCACACAAATTGGATGACGATGGCTGCCTCTCGCACTTTACGAGAATAGAATTCAATAAAATAATAATCAAGCATGATATAATGGTATTGAAATTAGAATTAAAGAGATGCGCGGACCTAGCTCGTACTACTTACCTTGACTTTATGAAACGAAAGCTCTGCATGAAAATCACCAATTGTCCTCTCGGTGAAAGCTTTCCAAATCCTGCCCGGCAAAAAAAATGAATAAATGAGTTATTAGTTACTTGATATCTCAGGAAATGAACAAAAGAGACCGATATAGTGCGATAATGATTGAAATTACTTTTGGAGCACATCTTTAATGAATTGGTACTTCTCTTCGGCTGTATCCAATGAGTCGTGGAGTTCCACTTTTGCAGCGTCAACTTCAATGATTAGCAGAATGTAATGGAAGCTGCGGACACGTTTATATACGTCGGTAACTCATCAGTTGCAACTAATTACATTCGAGTAAGCAAAAATTAATGTGTAAGGAAACAGTATCTTCTTTTTGTAATGTTGCCTTTGTATGAACCTTAGCAAGTTCCTCTCCGTTTCCTTAGGGAACTGTAGTAGCAATTGTTCATTAATTCGTACTGGGTCAACGAACCCAATGTCAAATATTCTTTTTTCGTCACATTCATGACTCTTCATTCTGCATAAATAGCGTAGTGAGCATAATTATAGGCAATAAACGAGATGTGCTACAGACTTTATTATGGAAACAAATGAATTGAATCACTTACAGACAATAGGTACTGATGATACTCAAGTCGAGGGCATCAAGCTTGTATAACTGATAGAGTTCTTCAAAATCAATCGTCATCTCGTCTTTACCAATGAAATGGTCTTCTGTAATTTTCACACGGATCATTCTTCGGTCGTCCTTTACGACTTCCAAGTACCATTCATGCAGTATTCGCATTTGTGTTGGTAGACGATTGATCTGATCAGGTGGCACCAGCGACTTCCCGTATATCCATGGCCATACTCTTTCCAGCCCCATATCTCCGCCGTCTATTCCCGCTTCCAGTTGAGTAAGAGAAATACCAGCGTCTGCAGCAAATACAGCCCTCATATGGGCTGGTACAGCTGCAATGTCCGCCGCCAAGCCCTGATTAGTGGATAACACCTTGAGCGGGGAGATCGACTGTTTTGCCTGTTGTCCGAGCTGGGCAACGTCTCTTTTCCCGCTGGCACTACTACTTTTCTTTGGGCGGGCGCTAACTTTCCTCATACATCGCAAATAGTCATCAGCCTTATTTATCTCAGATTGCGATGGATGTTGAAGAAAGTCCTTAGCCCACTTTTTTTCTTCCGGGGAAAATGTTTGCTTTTCCTGGGGCTTTTTTGGTGCAAAATGTCTTTTCACCTAGGCGTCCATGATCACGGCGTTTTCCTCAGGAGTCCGGTCGTAAGCTCGGACGGGAGGAGCCGGCGGTACTTTTGGGAGGGGCTCCTGTCGGGGTCCGTGTCGGTTACCCATCGAAAACGAAGGGGTGCGCTTCCTCTTTTGGCTCTGATCCTTAGTGAGCGGAGGCGGCTGACTCGGCTGAGGTGTCGGGTGATGCGGCGGCGGAGATCGAGATGGACTCGTGTTGTGGTGGTCGTCCCTCTCGTCATCATGTGGACTTGGAGGTGGCGAATGGCGACTCGGAGGAGACGATGGTGGCCTTGGCGCCGAGCCAGGAAGCACGATGTATTTCTTGCGCCATAGAATGATACCACCCCCGACGTCTCCCAGTGTCCTCTCATCATCAGCTCCAGGAATTTCAAGCTCCATTGATTCATATCCGGGTAGAACTTGATCCACGCCGACATGACTGTAGCCATCTTGAATCGCATTGCAATGCCACCGTGCTGTAGATTCACAAGTTAAAGCATATCCGTCCGCGACCTTGAAGGATAAGTTCCTCACTCCCACATGTAGCTCACAACTTGTCTTCTCCCTGATATCATCCACGGGGTAGCGATCCATCGGTGCCTGACGAGCATCGACCGCCGTGGAAGCCACTGAGCTTCTCCGCTGAGATGGGCCGGCTTCATGACTATCTTGCTGCAGCTGATGAGATGGCCTTTGCTCGCGCAATTCCTCTATTTGCATTTGTTGGTGCTTTACGATAGTAAGTATTTCCTCGTTCTGTTTTTCCAGGTTGTTCAACCGGGCTTCCTCCTCCTGCTCCCTCCTCTTCTTTGCTCTCGCTCGGCTTCTATAAGATTGACGGTCCTGGGGAAACCCAAGACTCCACGGCACATCTGGTCCAAAGCCTCGTGTTCTTCCCGGCTTTTCAGGATTCTCGAGGGCCTTTGTCAGCTCGTCCCACTCTCTCTCGGGAATAAACTTTCCCGACTGAACCTCGGCGATTGCTTCAAAAAGAGCTTTCTGGGGTTTAGATTTTTTTTCTTTTCATCATATTTTAACTCTCCTGTTTCCATGTCATACTCCACCCCATGCCCAAGTAAGAAATTTCTTGCCCTATGGGGCAATGAATCTCCAGCTGGAATGATCCCTCTTTCGCGCATGGCGGCCTCAGTTTGATCCCACTTAGGCTCGGCAGATCTGTAGCCACCTGTCCCCATCTTATGGTGATATTTCTTTTTCTTTGCATTTTCCTTATTCTTTTCCGACCTTTGCCTCGCTAGTTCCGAATTCTTGTACTCCAGAAATGCGTCCCAGTGAGGCCGCTGCCTCTCAAGTGTGCCAGTGAAATCTGGAGCTTTTTTATCTTTGACATACTCACGGTATAATCTGTTCTTGTACTTATTGAATTGTTCAGCCATCTTCTTAAGAGCGAAATGCTTGACTGCTTTCCTCATGGCTATTGTCTTTGCTTCGTCATCTTCGAAGACCGGTAGGGTGAAATGTGCAATTAGCTTGTCCCAAAGATCATCTTTCGATCTGTCGTCGACATAAGTAACTCCCTCTAGCTTCTTTGGCTTATGCCATTCTTGAACGCTGATCACGACGTTGTCCCTAACAACAACTCCGCATTGATGCACAAACTTAATTGCGTTCGTCTTGGGAAGCAACGGTTGGCCAGTTGAAGAGACGACCTCGATTATGAGATGCTCATCTTTGTCCATCCCTTTCGCATGGCCTCGTTTACTTTTAACAGATTTGGTCGATGCGGAGGTCTAAAATAAGAAACATTCGTTAATACATATATATACAATTCTATTATTGCATGTGATCAACAGAGACTTAATATACCTCGCGAGACGGTGGATGTCCACCAGTTTCCGAGTCGTCATCGCCCTCATGGCTCGTTTGCGCTTCGTTTTCCACCTCCATTCCCTGACCGGACTCATTCAAAAATTGTGAGCCGTCTTCTGCTCTGATGTCTTCTGCTCCATCGACCTCGGATTGCCGTACAATGGCCAAAATGTCCTCTTCATTGTCTCTGCTGTTGAAAGGATCCATTGCTTAACTATTACAAAAGTAAGATAAATCAATGTTAGCATTTGCCGAATAATTCAAAGTAGGGAACATTGTTTTCCTCATTTTACAAAAGCAACATTTATCAAATATGCAAAAGTATCAGTAATATACATATAGAATAATCCAGTTACATAGCCCGGGTCCATTTTTATTTAACCCTAATACATCACGAGTAATATCACTAATACATCTCAAACTAACTTCGACCGGTTCCTGAGGCCTGGGGTGCTACGGCGCCGGCGCTGCGCATCCAAAGAGAAGGAACCCTCACAGGATCATAGCTCACATGATAAGGAACCCTCTGAAGAAACGACCAGCTATTGCTATAATGCCTATCAATAGATACATGTAGCGACGGACATGCTCATCCTCCTCCCTGATACGGCGACATACCACCTCCTCGGGGGCCGGCTCCCTCTGCACCGAGCGTGGCCCACGCGAGTGCCACCAAAGAAGATCCGGGTCGACGACATCACCCGGATTCCTCACCAAGCTGCGCGTCCCGGTAGGTAGCACCTCCCAGTGCCAGCCCGGCGGAGCCCAGTCCCGCACATCGCCCCTCTAGTCCAACAGGGACATCGTCGTCGAGAACAATAAACTAAAAACACCTAAGTCAAAATTTCTATTTCTACACTAAAAAAGTAATACTACAAAAGTAATACTAAAAAATTAGGTTAAAAAACTAGTGTAAAATTGGGTTAGCAGAATTGAGAAAGATTCCAGGAACTGTCAAATTAGAAACCCCTAATGGAATTACATATGATGTCGGACATCATATGTAATCCTATTAGGGCTTCTAATTTGACAGCTCGTAGAATCTTTCCCAATTTTCTAACCCAATTTTCTGCTAACACTAATTTTTTAACCCAATTTTTGCTAACACTATTTTTTGCTAACGTTTGTTAACACTAGTTTTGTAACCCAATTTTCTGGTAACACTAATTTTTTTCTAACAAATAGCAACTACAATTTAAAATTCATAGATAATAGCCTAATAATTTATCTTCTAACAAATTACTTCTAACAAAATTTTATTTACTAAAACTAAATTTTGTTAAACTAATTAACCTAACTAATAAATCTAGCAAATTAACCTAACTAGTAAAATGGCAAAGAGTTAGTGTTTAACCTAGCTAACAAAATTAACCTACCTAATAAAATTGCTAACAAAATTAACATAGCTAACTAATTAACCTAGCTAAATAAAATTGCTAACAAAATAAAATTGCTAAGAGGAGAAGATTCGGGTGGTGGTCTACCTGCTGGCGGCGGCGGAGAGGAGCACCTGCCGGCGTTGAGGGGCGCGGCGGAGGAGGGCGGCCGGAGGAGAGGAGGCGGCGGCGACGGCGGCGTGGAGGCGCCCGCGACGGTGGCGTGGAGCAGGGGCGGCCGGAGGAGTGGAGGCGGCCGCGACGGAGGCGGTCGCGGCGTGGAGCAGGGGCGGCCGGAGGAGAGGGCGGCGCGGGCGGACGGCGTAGAGGGCAGCCTGATCGACGGCGTCGTCTTCGTCGGCGGCGCGCGGGTGCTCCTTCTCTGTGTCCCGGTCTGTGGCTCGGGCCGGGATAAGGGCTTGGTATTTATACCAAGGACCTCTAGTCCCAGGTTCGTGGCACCAGCCGGGACTAGAGGGGTGCCCTCTAGTCCCGGCTGGTGCCACGAACCGGGACTAGAGGTGTTTTCGGGGGCAGCCGAAAAGGGCGCGCGCAAAAAGACATCTAGTCCCGGATGGTGGCTCCAACCGGGACTAGAGGTGTTTTCTTTGCGCGCACACGCCCAAAATTTTCTGTGACAAGTGTTTGAAAGTGAATTTGAAAAGTGTTTGAATATGAATTTGAATAACTTCTGCATACTTTTGAATCTGACAAAAATTTCAAAATGAAAAGTGTTGGAATTTGAATAACTAATCCAAAACATTTTCTGTTTTCCAAAATAATTATTCAAACTATTAACCATTTTGCCATTTTCAATTAAAAATTCATTAACTAATATTTTTTGAATCTGACAAAAATTTCAAAATGAAAAGTGTTGGAATTTGAATAAGTAATCCAAAATCATTTTTTGTTTTCCAAATAATTATTCAAACTATTCAAACTATTAACCTTTTTGCCATTTTCAATAAAAATGCATTAACTAATATTTTTTGAATCTGACAAAAATTTCAAAATGAAAGTGTTGGAATTTGAATAACTAATCCAAAACCATTTTCTGTTTTCCAAAATAATTATTCAAACTATTAACCATTTTGCCATTTTCAATTAAAAATTCATTAACTAATATTTTTTGAATCTGACAAAAATTTCAAAATGAAAAGTGTTGGAATTTGAATAAGTAATCCAAAATCATTTTTTCGTGACCGCAAAGCCCGCCTTTAGTCCCGGTTGGTAACACCAACCGGGAGTAAAGAAGCACACGGATCGTGTGTTTCTTTCAAGCGCTTGTGAGCTGTTGGATCAGGGCCTTTAGTACCGGTTCGTGGCTCCAACCGGGACTAAAGAAGCACACGGATCGTGTGTTTCTTTCAAGCGCTTGTGAGCCGTTGGATCAGGGGTGTGTTTCTTTTGAGGGCTTGTGAGCTGTTGGATCTGCACTCCCACCTCATCCACAGGTACACCTTCTAATCGCCTATAAATAGCGACGTCCCTGCAGCGAACGACACACAACGAGCGTCTACCTTTGCCACCGAACCCAATGGTTGGATTTAGCCTACCTGCTGGCATGTTCCCTGGCATTATTGTGTTTGTCCTTGTTCGTCGGCCAGCCATTGGAGCCACCTCCTGTAGGTCGGTGAATAAGGACAACACAACAACGCTGTTGGAAACGCAAGCACTCAGGTAGGTTGAATCCAACCACTGGATTAGGGTGACACAATGATGAATTGCCGAGGAGGTGGGAGTGGTGGTGGTGGAAGTGGTAGCCATGCCCCTCGGTCGGATCCAAGCAGCTGCAAGGCGCTCTGATGATCTACCACATTCCCAACACTTTTTGGGACGGTCGTTAGATCATCAGAGAAGTCTTGCGGCTGCTTGGATCGAAGGTCGATTTGCTGCTCACGACGACACGAGACGGATGCGCAAACTTCCGGATGGGCAAAACCAGTGTTGGATCAGCCACATGACCCTATATAAACCGTGTGTTTTGTGGAGAACAACCGGTGCTAAAGCTTTGTTTTGGGCCGCGGCGTTTTTCGCGTGTGAATCCTTCAGTTCATCGACCGAATACAAATCATTCGGATTCCCGTCATACAGCCCAACGGTGCATTTGATATGCAGGCACTCACGAGCCACCGTTGGGCTGTATGACGGGGAAACCGTGTGCATTTGATAAAGGTCTATATAGAAATACTTCAGTTAATCGACCGAATACAAATCATTCAGATTCCCTGCTTACATGCAACGGTGAAGTTACATAAAAGGTTTAATACATTATTACACATCACAACATCTCTATCTAGTGTTTGGGTTTTTTTCTGCGCCGTAACCATGGAGCATCTTCATTAATTAACAGGAGACTTGGGTCATCCTTCACTGCGAAGGGCGGAATTTCATGAAACTTATCATAATCTTCTGACATGTCTGTCTTGTCCTCCACTCCCACGATGTTTCTTTTACCTAAAAGAACTATGTGGCGCTTTGGCTCATCATCTGATGTATTATTTTGCTTATTTTTTCTCGGTTTGCTAGACATGTCCTTCACATAGAAAACCTGAGCCACATCATTGGCTAAGATGAATGGTTCGTCTAAGTACGCAAGATTGTTGAGGTCCACTGTTATCATTCCGTACTGCTCGTCTACCTTTAACCCGCCTGCTGTCAGCTTGACCCATTTGCACCGAAACACGGGGACCTTAAAAGTAGGTCCATAGTCAAGTTCCCATATCTACTCTATGTAACCGTAGTATGTGTCCTGTGACCCATTGTTGTTTGTTGCATCAAAGCAGACACCACTGTTTTGGTTGGTGCTCTTTTTATCTTGGGAGAACGTGTAAAATGTATTCCCGTTTATCTCGTACCCTTGGAAAGTCCATATAGTCGAAGATGGTGACCTGGACAACAAGTACAGCTGATCTTCAATAGTGTTGTTATTGTTGAGATGTGTTTGCAACCAACCGCCGAAAGTCTCCATGTGTTCATGTCTAATCCAGGAGTCAGGCTTCCCCGGGTTGTTGAAGCGTACAATATTCTTGTGTTACTCGATATACGGAGCCGCCAAGGTGGAATTCTGTAGAACTGTGTAGTGCGCTTGAGTGAAAGAATGCCCGTCCCTACATATTATTGATTTCCTTCCTAGAGTGCCTTTTCCACTCAGTCTCCCCTCATGCCGCGATTTAGGAAGACCAATAGAATTAATGTCGGGAATAAAATCAACACAAAACTCAATGACCTCCTCTGTTCCATAGCCTTTGGAGATGCTTCCTTCTGGCATAGCACGATTATGAACATATTTCTTCAAGACTCCCATGAACCTCTCAAAGGGGAACATATTGTGTAAAAATACAGGACCCAGAATGGCAATCTCTTCGACTAGGTGTACTAGTAGATGCGTCATAATATTGAAGAAGGATGGTGGGAACACCAACTCAAAACTAACAAGACATTGAACCACATCCTTTTGTAACCTTGGTAGAATTTCTGGATCGATTATCTTCTGAGAAATTGCATTGAGAAATGCACATAGCTTCACAATGGGTAGTCGAACATTTTCCGGTAGAATCCCCCGCAATGCAACTGGAAGCAATTGGGTTATAAGCACGTGGCAGTCATGAGACTTTAGGTTCTGGAATTTTTTGTCTTCCCATACACGCCCAAATGTCCTAGCAGGTTCACGCAAAGATTCTTCGTCACGTGCATCACGTCGATTGCAGAGCGGACTTCTAGGACTTTCCAATAGGGTAGCTCCCAAAATATTGATTTCTTCTTCCACATGGCCGCGTGTCCGATGGCGTCATTCGGAACAGATTGACCGCCAGGACCCTTTCCAAAGATCACTTCTAGATTCTTGACCATACCAAATATATCATGACCAGTACGGCGGACAGGCTTCCTCCGATGCTCTGTATCTTTGAAATGCTTGCATTTCTTTCTTACGGGATGCTTAGGAGGAATAAATCGACGATGGCCCAGGTACACAACCTTCTTACATTTCTCTAAATATGTACTATCAGTCTCATCTAAACAGTGCGTGCATGCATTGTATCCCTTGTTTGTCTGTCCTGAAAGGTTACGCCAATCATTAATGGTTACGAAGAGCAGCGCTCGTAGGTCAAATTCCTGTTGTTTGTTATCATCCCACACACGTACACCTTTTTTGCCCCACAACTGTAAAAGTTCTTCAACTAGTGGCTTTAGGTACACATCAATGTCGTTGCCGAGTTGCTTCAGGCCTTGGATCAGCACTGGCATCATAATGAACTTCCACTTCATGCAGAATCAAGGAGAAAGGTTATAGATACATAGAGTTACAGGCCAGGTGCTATGACTGCAGCTCTGCTCCCCAAAAGGATTCATGCCATCTGTACTTAGACCAAACCTTAAGTTTCTAGCATCATCTGCAAAGTCCTTGTACTCTCTATCGATTTTTCTCCACTGCGACCCATCAGCGGGGTGTCTCAACATCTCGTCTTTCTTGCAGTCTTCTTTGTGCCATCGCAACAACTTGGCATGCTCTTTGTTTCTGAACAAACGTTTCAACCGTGGTATTATAGGAGCATACCACATCACCTTGGCAGGAACCCTCTTCCTGGGGGGGTTGGACCTCAATATCACCAGGGTCATCTCGTCTGATCTTATACCGCAATGCACCGCATACCGGGCATTCATTTTTATTCTCGTACTCCTCACCATGGTAGAGGATGCAGTCATTAATGCATGCATGTATCTTCTGCACATCTAATCCTAGAGGGCAGAGAACCTTCTTTGCTTCATACGTACTGTCAGGAAATTCGTTATCCTTTGGAAGCTTCTTCTTCATTATTTTCAGTAATTTCTCAAATCCCTTGTCAGATAAACCAGTCTCTGCCTTCCATTGCAGCAATTCCAGTGTGGTACCGAGCTTTGTGTTGCCATCTTCGCAAGTTGGGTACAACTTTTTTTTGTGATCCTCTAACATGCGCTCCAACTTCAACTTCTCATTTGCACTTTCTGCTTCTCTCTGTGCATCAACGATGGCCCGACGAAGATCATCATCTACCATGGGCTCATCTGGTGTCTCTTCATCCTCAGCTCCCCCCCTTGCATTACCACCGTATTCAGGGAACATAGAATTATAGTTGTCATCGTTCTCTTCTTCTTCGTTGTCTTCCATCATTACCCCTCTTTCTCCGTGCTTGGTCCAACAATTATAGCCGGACATGAAACCAGACTTAATAAGGTGGATGTGAAGGGTTTTTGAGGAAGAGTAATCCTTCTCATTCCGACAGACACGGCATGGACAACACATAAAACCATTCCGCGCGTTTGCCTCAGCCACATTGAGAAAAGATCGCACGCCTTGAATGTACTCGATAGAGAGTCGATCATCGTACATCCATTGCCGGTTCATCGAGCACCTTTTATGCATAAGAAGGGAAAACATCATTACACACAACATCATGAACAGAGAAGTGACCAAATTAATCAATACAAGTTCATCACATTAAAACCAAAGTAGAGTACTGATCAAATATAATACATAGTTCTCATAATTAAAACATACATTGAAATTAACATACAATTAAACTATGTAATGCATTTAAATGCAACAACAAATGCGATCAAAATCGCAACTAAGGTAACCATTGATCCAACAACATAATGATACCAAGCCTCTCTATTAATGGCATAGTTTCTAATGTTTCTAATCTTCAAGCGCATTGCATCCACCTTAATCTTGTGATCATGGACGACATCGGCAAGATACAACTCCAATTCCATCTTCTCTTCTTCACTTCTTTTTAATTTTTCTTTCAAATTATTGTTTTCTTTTTTAAATAAATTTAGCATCTCGACAACAGAGTCGGTTGGAATTTCCGGTTCAACTACCTCCTCGATAAGAATATATATATGTCAAGTGTTGTTCGGCATAATTATTATAAACATGAAATTAAGCAAATAGTTATAAAAGATAATATACCACATCTGAATCATAGACCGGACGAGGGCCGACGGGGACGGATTTCAAAACCATGACACTATACATATAACAAACAGTCGTAGAAGTAAAAAACTATACAACTAATAACTATGCATCTAAATCATACAATTAAAAAAAAATCTTCAAAAAAAGATAAAAACAAGAGACTCACCAAGCTGGTGCCGACGACGGGGCGGCGCGGACGATCGACGACGGTGAGGAAGGGGACGGGACGACACTAAAACCTACAAATCATAATTTAATTTAGAGCTCAAATTGCATATATAAAACAAATGAACTCTCTAAGTTGGCATTTCATAAAACACCTAGCTAGCACTACAAAAATGATATGAGCTAAATTTTAGCAACGAAATGAGCTAAACTTGCAATGCCACCGGAATAAAGGATGAAGTTGCTGATCCTTGGATAGATGGGTGCCGCCAATATGTTGACAAATGGTGGGGAAAAATGGGGATTAACTCGAGCTCAGGAGAGGAAAGAGAGCAAAAATGGAGTGTGCTCTCGAGCAGGGAAAATGGAGTTCAGGGTAGGAGATGATATAGGGAAACCTTTAGAACCGGTTCGTGTTACGAACCGGTTCTAAAGGGTCTCGTGCTGGACCCCACGGCAGCTGCGGCCTGCCCCAACCCTTTAGTCCCGGTTCGTATAACGAACCGGGACTAGAGCTCTCCCACGACCCGGGACTAGAGGCTGCCGGCCTCGTAGCCGATGAACCGGGACTAGATCCCCCCTCTCACTACTACAAAAAGGCTTACCCGTGGCGCACCAAAATTCCCTAGCCGTGGCGCATCCCCCTGCGCCACGGATTGCCACGCCACGGGTAACATATTACCCGTGGCGCAGGTACCTTGGTGTGCCACGGGTATATATATTACCCGTGACGCACCTCTACATCCTGCGCCACGGATAATGTGCGCCACAGATATATCACTAGATGCGCCACGGGTATGTGGTCCGGGAAATAAAAAAAAATGCCACCGCCGCGGCGGCGTACGGAGCACGTTCATGGACACGGTAATTGAAAAACAACATGCCGGCCGCCGCCGCCGAGCCGCCGAGATGAGGATGCATGGATGCGGCCGTCTGCTGCGGGGAGGAGGGTCTTCGCGCCGAGAACGATGACACCGCGGGGAGGACGGGGGCCTCGGGGACGCTCGGGGACGTTGTCGTCGTCACCAGTGGAGGAGCTTAGTCTCACAGAGGGAGGAGCACGCGGCGGCAGCGGTAGGAGACGTCGGGGACGCAGCGGCGGCGGGAGGAGAGGTCCAGGACGCGGCGGTGGCGGGAGGTGACATAGAGGACGCAGCGGTGGCGGGAGGAGATGTCGAGGACGCGCCGGCGGGAGGAGACGTCGCGGGAGCTCGAGAAGGAGCTCGGGGAGGAGCAGGAGATAGAGAGTAGGAGAAGAGGAGGAGGAGGAGGAGGAGGAGATTGAGATGAGAGGAGGAGGAGATAGAGATGGGGATGTAAGAATAGTGCCAATCCATGCCCCAATCCCCTCAGCCAATCAGGAACAAGAATAAAAGAGCACACGGATCGTGTGCTAGTTTGGGTCGCTGTGAGCCGTCGGATGAGATAGATGTCGTCGGATCCTAGTGTTGCATCTCAGGTTACCCGTGGCGCACCTCGTACTGATGCGCCACGAGTATTGCTACTACCCGTGCCGCACCATCTCTTCCATGCGCCACGGGTAAGTTTTATTTATTTTTTCTGGCCAGAAAACTTAAACTTCAAAAAAATAGGTGTTCCCTTTCGAATTTGGGGATTCTGTACGCCAAAAATGGCTCAAAAGGCCGTAGGCCATTTGGATTGTATGTGGTTTTTTCTCTATTTTTTTAAGGTATTAAACGTCGAAATCCGAGTTCATATGCAAAAGTTATCGCCGTTTTACTCTTCCATAATGTTTTTTTGCAAAATACGTCGAAATTCATATTTCATATTTTTCCTAACAACTAGGTTACGTAACATAACCACATCTCAAAGGATTTTAATTTTTGAATTTTTTAACATTTTCTTTTAGCCTTTTTAAAAATGAAAAGGCGATCACGTGGGGGGTGTGTGTGCATGGGGGCACAGAGCAGTAAACATACCCGTGGCGCACCACTATTTCGGTGCGCCACGGGTAAGAGGTTACCCATGGCGCACCACTATTTTGGTGCGCCACGGCTATGTGGGGTCAAAATTTGGCCCCGAGACCATTATTTTGGTGGCGCATTGGAATAAGGTGCGCCACGGCTATACTCTTACCCGTGGCGCACCGAAATAGTGGTGCGCCACGGCTAAGGAGGGTGCCCCTCCGTCAGCCCAGCCTGCACTTTGCCGTGGCGCACCACAATTTTGGTGCGCCACGGGTAATGTCCTACGCGTGGCGCATCTGTGTCTGGTGCGCCACGGCTATATACTCGTGGCACACCAAAATAGTGGTGCGCCACGGCTAAGTAATCTACCTATAAGCCTTTTCCTAGTAGTGTCTAGTCCCGGTTCCAAATTCATCCGGGACTAGAGCAAAATCTTGCTCTGGACGAAAGGTCCGTTTTCTACTAGTGAGTTCGGACTTTTCGGATAGTTGGCTAGTGCAGGATACATGACAGCTGTCTCCTTTTCGCAGCTTCTTCTTCGGGGCATCTTCGTCCAGCAGATTCGATCCGGTGTTGCGACGGTCGGTGGTG
Source organism: Puccinellia tenuiflora (assembly GCA_012064385.1). Taxonomy (NCBI): domain Eukaryota; kingdom Viridiplantae; phylum Streptophyta; class Magnoliopsida; order Poales; family Poaceae; genus Puccinellia; species Puccinellia tenuiflora. Next base: position 215,691 of record QRDG01001250.1, read on the forward strand.
GCGGTGGTCATGCGTTGGATCTCCCAGAGTGCTTCTTCTCCTCCGATCCGGCAACCTAGCTCCCTTGGTCCTCGGTGTTCTCGGGTGAACTCTCTTCGCCCCCCGTCGGTGCGGCGCCTTCGAGCCTTGGCGAGGGACACGGGGTCCCTTCCGGTGGCGAAGACGGTGGACTCTGAGGCTAGGTGTGGCCTGGTGAAGACGACGTCGTCCTGCTTCTCGGTGTCTCCTCCTTGTACTGCTGCTTTCCTGGGTACTCACAGTGTTGGTCTGTGGCCTTGGAAGATCAAGTTGTATTCTTTGATGTATATTTTGTTTTCTTGTTCTTCTGTTGCGTGTAAGCTGTTTGTTCAGCATGTTGTATTTGGTCGCTAAACTATGGGGCTTTGTTAATTCAAAGCTGGGCATTTTGCCTTTTATCTAGAAAAAAACTTTGTATGACTTATTACATTTTTCCGCAAACTTATAGCAACTTAATCCCATAGGTCACAACACATAGGAAAATTTGCTAGTCTATATACCTAATAATAAAAGCAATAAGGCTTCTTTGGTCGGTCCGTCGTAGTTTTTACGGTTTTGCCCTCCCACCAAATCTTGTTTCGTTGTCGTAGGTGACCGCATCCTACGCAGGTACGTATTGTGAAAATTCTGTCCATCAGCGTTACGCAGTTAGTCCGGACATGGAAACTCGGCCCGATCTCTTCCCGTGCGTGCACCGCGTCGGCCGACCGAACCGGCCCAACATTGGCCCGGTTTTGCTCCCAACTGGTCATCCCCTACTGATCGATCCAGAACGAGTTCATACCGAACTCTGATTCCTCCCAAATTGAATTCCGTAGAGATCACTCGATATCCTTAAAATTATCCTATATATAGCCCCTCTCCCCCGCCTTGTGATTCCCACATAAACCCTAGAAAAATTCGTACTGAATCTATCGGACGATTTCGCCGGAGTTCGAGAGTTCGCTCGCCACCAAGCTCGAAATCGAGCTTTCCGTCGTCAACGGACGTTCCAAATCGTCCTCTGTTTCACGTGCACAGGAGCACCTGAACGCCTCCGACGCACTCCTATCGGTCCACACCCACGAGGTCGAGTTCATGTGCATGGCGTGGAGTTTAAACATCCCGGAGTTCTTCTTTCGGTTTCATAGTCATGTTGGTTCGCCGCTTGGCGTTTTCGGTGTGCCTAATGTTGTCCGGTTACTTTAGGATCATCTTTGTAAGAGGGTTACCTCACTACTTTGTATCTTCGGCCGTATCGATGGTCTGGCTGGCCGGGAGCAGACCACCACGGAGCGCATCCAGATCACCATCGCTACTGCGAAAGCAGCCTTCCTATCCCCATAAGTTGATTATCCCCAGTCATCCGCCGCCTGCGCGTCTCCGTAGTCCGTGCACGCGACCACCACGACGGTCGTCGTGGCATGCCCGACCAACATGACCTGCAGTGGCGCGAGGATGACATCGTGGCGCCCCTGTTGTAGACAGTCTGGCAGGGGACGGTGACCGACCTCAGCGACAGGGCCGGGATCTTAGAGTCTGTCTTCATCCCCTGCTGCATGAACATGGTCTGCGCCTGCGTGTTGGCGATGATATACACAGGACACAACGGAGTTGAGCCAGATAGGGATCGGACACAGCAGTTCTTGAGCTTCTCCACCACGGTCACCGTGCACAGCTTCCATTGTCGGTTGCCGTCTGATCTAGGTCGTAACAATGGCAGCTAGAGGGGAGGACTCCAAGAACACGTGATTCCCTGCTGAAGTTTGTAGTATCATTTGTTAGATCCGATGTATTCATTGCTTAGTTAAGCATGGTGCCGGATATAACAAGATGGTGCAGTTCCTGTGCCACTTTTGCACTTATTTGGTGAAAGCTACTGAACTCCACCTCCTTATGTTGCTACTCAATATTCAGAGTGGTATTTGACTATTCAGTATTCAGATTGTTACTTGACAGTTTGTGTCAGATTTGTTCTTGGCATGATTGCATGAGTGGACTAGAGAGTGAGCAACAGATCTGTTTCAGCAGAAGAGTAGAGTTGCATGCATGAATCTCATCATTGATCAAGCATGGAAAAATATCTTCTGGAGTCTCAACGAGGTAATTTCATTTTTTTTAACTTTCAATGTGTACTCTGCATCCAATCTACATACACCCTTTTTTACTAGGACGGCAAGCGAAAATACTATGTAAATAAGTTTCGCAGCTGATATTACACACACAATCTGGTCTAGCAGTCTTATACATGGCATAAAAGTGTGATTGCCTGTTAGCTAAACTTAACCCGTCGCAACACTGAAAGGATCGTATGGGCACCTAGAGGGGGGGGGGGTGAATAGGTGCTACACCAATTTTTAATTCTTTTTCGATTTTAGGCTTAACACAAAGGTAAATTCTCTAGATATGCAACTATGGTGAATATACCTATATGAAGAGCAAACTAAAACAATTAGACAATTAACGATACAAGTATAGACAACTAAGGGAAAGAGATAACCGAAAGTAGAAGCACGCGGAGACAAGGATGTATTCCCGAGTTCCTCCTTGTTAAGCGAGTACGTCTCGTTGGAGGGGTGTGAGCTCGCCACAAGAGGCCTACTCAAGATGGCACAAAGGCCTCACCCTATTCTCCGATGAACCGCATCCAAGGGTTTGGTTCACCTTCCACTATCGGAATCCTTCGAGGCGGAATCCGGAACCTTTACAATGTTTTGGGGCACACACCCACAACTTAATTGGGGGCTCCCAAATCAACACATCTGTCACAATTACAACAAGTAGTAAGCACAAGAATTCTAGGGTAACACAATGCTAACCCTAGAAACAAAATCCTCAAGTGAATGAGGGGGAAATGAAGAACGGCTTGGTAAAGATGTAGATCCGGGTCTTCTCCTTCAATCCTCCAAAGATCAACGAGTTTGGATGGAGGAATTGGGAGATCTATCGATTTTGAGCTCTGAGATATTAGGGTTCTTAAATGCTGGATGAGCTAGCTGTCCTGAGGTAGGTGGAGGGGTATTTATACCCCTCAGAGAAATTTGCCAGTTGGAGTCCACTAAGGCCGGATACTCCGGTCTGAGTGGGCCGGATACTCCGGCGTGGGCCGGAGACTCCGGTCCCCTTCCGGGGTCCCTCCGGACAGACACCAGAGCCGCACCACACATCGCTCACTTGGGGAAGAGCCGGAGATTCCGGTCGGGGGGGGACAAGAAACTCCGGCGTGGGCGGAGACTCCGCACCCGGGCGGAGACTTTGTCGAGGAAGCTCAACAGGCCGGAGACTCCGGTCACCAAGGGCCGGATACTCCGGCCACCCGGAGACTCCGGGCACCCTCCGGTGGTACTCCGGAGGGACACCAGAGCCACACCACAACTTGGCGAAGTGCAGGAAAATCCAGGGGTCGGAGACTCCGGCCAGGGATTGACCTGCAGCAAATAAATTCTGCCAATTCTTCCCTTTTTGGTGGTAGATGCTTAGGGTAAAATTATGAAAATTAACCTGCAACACTTAGCATCACATTAGATGATCACTAGCGTTGTTAACTAACACTCAAAACCAATGGGGTTTAGGAAATGATCTTTCAATCTCCCCCTTTTTGGTGTTAGATGACAACACTATGATTTGCAAACAAATATATCATATCATGTGACAAAGAAATAACATCTCCCCCTAAATGTGTGCATATGAATCAAGATACACATAAAGGGGAACACACATACAAATAAATATGACATGATATATATATATATATAGGGTGGGACTATTCTGCACAACCCCTTAAGTGTTTGTAGAATAGCTATTCAGCACAACCTCTCCTAATCACCTTCTTATTCTGATTCAATCCAAAAACCAACGAACCAAAACCGGAAGGAACCCACCTGATTAAAAAAAGGGCCACGTACCGCACCCCACGTCCCCCCACCCAGCTCTATCCCCGATTCCCAACCTCCCCCGAGCGCCGCCACCGCCTCCCGGCAACCGGCTACCGCAACCACCGGTAGATCCACCGCGCGCCACCCTGGGAGGGCCCCGGACCTCCACCACGCCGCCGCCCCTGGAGGGCCGCGACCTCCGCCGCGCGCCATCCCTGGAGGTCCTCCAATCTCCGCCACCCGACGCCCCCGGGAGGTCCCCGGCCTCCGCCGCGCTGCCTCCAGCTTCCCAGCGCCGCCCCCGTCCTTTGCTTCCAAGGCACTGGCCCCGCCTCCTACTTCTTTCCTCTCGATTTGGGGCAATGGTGGCCCGAATCTACCGCTACTTCCCCTGCGACGTCCCTTGCCGCCTGATCCCGGTTGGCAGGCGGAGTCCCATGCATCGGCCTGCATCCCGGACAGCCAGCGCGGCCCGCGCCTCCGTCTGGACCCCGGACGTCTCGGCAGCGTCCCGCTACCTGGACCGCGAGGCTGCCACCGAAGTCCACGCGTGGCCCCGTCTCCTGCATCGTGCGCGCCCGGCCAGGGAAGTCGTCTACCTCCCCGCACAACCAACTGGATTGTTGTCCGGCCCAGGCAACCTGCCGCTCATCTGGTCTGCACCCGGCAACAGCCTGGCCGGAACCTACCATACGAGATTACAGCGGGCGAGCGCCTCCAGTCTAGTTTCCCCCGATCCTGATCCGTGCTGATTCTGAAGTTCAGTTAACTGCACTTGTGAGGTTCAGTCTAGCTCACCTATGAAGTTGAGTGTTCGTCTTCAGAGGTTCAGCCAAAAAAACGCAGTTCAATTTCCCCCGCGGCTTATCAGTGGCTTCGGCAAGCCGATGGGCTTCGATTCAGGGTTTGTTTTTTACTCCAGTCCGGTTCCTTGTTCGATCATTTGTTGGTACAGGTAGCTAGCTGACTCCGAGAGGATACATGTATAGCTGGTTCAGCTACACCGCACATGGAAGAAGCACAATTAGTTGGTTCGTTAGACTATTCCCTTATGTGAGAAGGGATCATGATCGACTAGCTAATGCACTGTTGTTTTATGTTCTTAAATGCTATCCCATAGAAATAATGTTATCTAGCCGATTTATATAGAACCACATGGAACGATAGCAGCCCTTCAAACTATATGCAACCTAGTTTCTAAAATAAGTTACCTCACATTTGATACTCATAATTGCCATAATTATTATGATGGATCGGAAGCTTAGATATATTTTACGTCAGTCCCTTCTCGGGTCTTTTTGCTTTCCATATGTTCTGCATCGATTGCTTGATTTTTAGTTAGTGATGGATTGGAACCACATTTTCTCTCACTGCAGTTCATACCTCTCTATGTGACACTGACTCTCTAATAATATTTTAAGAATAATAATTAAATTTTCAGTTTGTTAAATACTTGATGGGTAGATTGTATGCTTGATTGTTATTCTGCAGTTCATACTCCCCGGCCGCCGGTCTCTGGAGATCCAGCGCTCCGCCGCCTCGCTCCCGGCCGCCGGTCTCCGGAGATCCAACACTCCACCGCCCAGCGGTGTCCATTGCGCCGCCCCTTGCGGGATCTACCAAGCGGGCTGCTGTCGCCGGCCTCCCTGACGTCCAGGGTGCCATCTGCTCCATCGAGTGTTCACCTCCTCCGTGCATCGTTGTGAACTTTTCTGAATCGCACCTTGTTGGGGACACTTTCCGGTTGTATATCTGCGTCTATTTCCTGTCTGTTTCCTTGTTTGTTCTTTGTTTTCTTTTGCAAAAAATGAAAAAGGTCTGGGCAAAGACATGTGTATCTTATGTGTGTTCGACAAAAAAAAATAGAAGTTCACTTACGCAGCTCGAGAAGTTCGGACAAATAGTCCACCAAAATTAAATTCACCTGTGAAAAAATAGGAAGTTCAGTGTATCGTGAGAAGTTGAAAAAAAAATGGTCCGACAAGAGGTTCACTTGGGAAATAGTTAGGAAGTTCACATATGCATCGCGAGAGGTTCAAAAAAAGAGTCCGTCAAATAAAGTTCACTTGCGAAAAAAAATAGGAAGTTCATGTATGTATCGCGAGAGGTTCAGAACAAAATGGTTCAGCAAGAGGTTCACTTATGGAAAAAAAGGGAAGTTCACTTACGAATCGTGAGAAGTTCAGAAAAATAGTCCGCCAAATAAAGTTCACTTCGAAAAAAAGAAGTTCACTGCCATATCGCAGAGGTTCAGAAAAATATGGTACGGAGAAATTTCAGTTACGAAAGACTTAGGAAGTTCACTTACGCATTCTGAAGAGTTCGTCAACTTTATGAGTGAAAAGTTCAGAAGTGGTTCGAAAAATAGAAATTTACTTGTGTACCGTGAGAAGTTCGGAAAAATAGGGTCAACGGCATATATGTGGATTGTCCGTTTTTCGTATTTTCAAAATTAATCAAAAACCGTATCGAATTTCAAAAAATTTGTACACATAAAAGTTACATCTAGTCAATATCTTTCCAACGGCATATTATTTGTTAAGTTTCGATAAGCGGTTTAAAAGTAATTGCGAAAAATCAGTGCGCCGGATCTAAATTTCAGAAAATAGAATTTTTTTATTTTTAAACTGCTCTTAAATCGTAGGAGGAAATTGGAACAGAGATAGAAAAGTGCGCATTTTCCATACGAATCTAACGGCATATTATTCGCATCCATCCGATAAGCGTTTGGAAATGGCTTCCAAAATACGTACAGAAACGAAAAAATCCGAAAACTTTGTTTTGTATAATTAAAATTATCTAAAACCGTACATAATTGGAAATCTGGCAGAAGAATAAAAGTTGCGCAATTTTTTTACCTATCCAACGGCATATTATTGCATCAATCCGACTAGCGGTTTTGAAAATGGCGTCCTAAAAACTGTACGGAACGGACAAAATCGCGAAAATTGTGTTTAGTATATTCGAAATTGGTCTAAAACCGTACAGAATTTGGAAACCATCCAGAAGAATAAAAGTTGCGCATTTACAATACGAATCCAACGGCATATCGCATGCATCATTCCGATAAACGGTTTAAAAATGGCGGTCGAAATACTGTCCGCAAAAACATAGATCTAGGTGTTCCGCCGAGAGCTCACGGTTAACTGTTTAGAAAGTTCAGAAAGTTGTTCAGAATAGTTATTCTGTACGGGAGTGCAGAATAACTGGAATATATATATATATATAACAAGTTCATTTGCAAAACAAAGAGACATGACATAAAAGGGGTTGAGTTTTGTGTTAACGATCATACCTTGTGCATGAGAATAAAATATTGTTCCAATGCATATCTCACCTCACAAATAACTCAATCATAGATAATACCCGATATCATGTCTCCTCAAGAATAAAAAGACACCAAGGTCCACAACTCACATAGAAGTAGCAAATAAGGCAAATAAAGTTCAACTAACACATAAGGTTCAACACACGAATATAAAGGGACACAAGCTCTCAATGAATGATAAAAGCAAATGCTTGTGCCCGACCCATGCAATCCCACGAATAACCTACTAGAACCATTTCTCCCCTTTGGCATCGAGACACCAAAAAGGAAGAAAGGCGATGCTAACGATCCCATAAGATCACTCGGAGTCCTCCTCGGTGGCATCACCATCATCATCATCATCATCATACTCCGATCCACTAGCCTCGTCATCATCATCCTCTTCAATCTCCCTTTGAACCATTGGAGCCTTGCCGGTATTGCGCGAGGATGGAGGACACCTCCTCAAAGTCAAAATCAGCCCATGGAATTGTTTTGCATGCCATCGGTCATAGCTCACAGTCTTCTCACTCGGAGGATTGTTGCTCCTCTTCGACAACCATTGGAGAGGAGTCTTGTCCCTCTTCTTCTCCAACTCCTTGTACAACTTGTTTTGATTAGAGATAATCAACTTCCTTCCTTGTAGGCTTGATGGTTTTCCTTGTGGAGGCACACATTCATGCTAATCATCACCCTTTCAACCACGAGAGCTTCTTCATCTTCTTTTCCACATTAGCCTTGCCATGAGGGAGGGTCGGCATTCTTACTTCGCCTTCAAATGGGAGCAACATATTCTTCTTCTTCTTCACTTGAGGCAAAAGGGACACGAGAGGGAGCACTAGAGGAAGAAGGCTTGTCATGTTTGAGAACTTGAAGAGTGCCGGCCTTGTGAACGGTAAAGTGCTCATGGTTGAGATCGGGCACTTGGTCAATAATAAGCTTCATAACATAGGGTGCATACACCGGATTCTTCATCTCATGGACGGCCCAATGCAACTCACACTTGATGAAATCCATCACATCAATCTCATACCCTTGGCAATTGACACCGGCTTTAAGAACCTCATAGGAATGAAGGAGTAGGTTGACGAGCCCTCCCCGAATGGCATCCACATTCCCGGCTTGAGGTGCAATGTTGCATCTAAACATGCGGAGGAGAATGTTGAAAGTGGGAAGGAGATCCTTCTTGGTACCTACAGCGGACTTGTTGAGATAAAGAGGTGCCATCTTGCCCTTGTCATAATGAACCCCTTCCGTATGCATAATTCTTCCTTGACCATCTTCTCCCTTGTTGAACACATACCCAAGCAACTCGCCAAACCTTGTCATGGAGGACACACACTTGATGGGCCCGGTCATCCAAGTCAAAGTAACATCTTCATCTCCCCAAACTGAACCATTGCAAAGAATTGATGCACCAACTTGATATCATAATTTGTTGGAGAGAGATGAGGTGCTCCAACCCAAGCTTGCGGGCAATCCATACAGCCTCTTGAAAGTATGGTTTGGTGCTCAAAGCGGAGAGATTGAGCACCTTTTGCATACACACAATGTTGGGGCCCGACAGCTTTGCATAAATATCCCGCATCACTAGCTCTTGGTCCATTATCCAAAAGTGAGGATTGGGGAATTCTGTGGCATGTCAAAGAAAGGCTGCATCCTCATGGATCGAAACAGATTTACCCATGCCAATGACGGTAGTCAAATTTTCATATCTTGCCTTCTTTGCCCTCTCTTTTCAAGGAATGCCTCTTCAGCCTTTTTCTGTGCAGCCTCTCTAGCAGCAGCTCCTCTGTCATGCTGAACCCAGCCACCATCCTCGGTCTGGTCCAAAGTGGCCCGAGTACCCCTCTTATCTTTCTGAGTCACTTTATTGGGGTTGTGACTAAGTTTTTTGACACGCGAAGTTCCTGTGAATAAACAGAGAGGGGGTAGCAAGGGGATGAGCATCCATGTCCAGGAGGGCCAAATAGATAACAATTGGAGAGCACAAAGGCACCAAAGGGTGATCTACACCGGAGTTTCCGGTCTCAAGGGTCGGATAGTGCGGCCACAACGGAGTCTCCGGCCCTGACAGACCGGAGTCTCCGGCCCTGAGGCTGGAAACCTAGGGTTAGGTCACAAANTCCATGGACTAGGAAGAAACCTAGAGAGGGAGATGTACCGCTGCTCGACATGGTGGAGACAAAAGGTGGGGAGAAGGTTCCCCAGCGTTGGGGGTGAAGAGGGAGCCGGCTGGTCGGCGGATTCCGGCGGCGGAGAGCGGCCGGACAGCGTCTCCGGACAGCGTCTCCAGACAGTGGGCGGCGGCAGGGGTGGTTTTGGAGTTGGGGGTGGAGAGGGAGTTGTGAATCAACCCCCACCCTGATTCCCTTTAGAACCCTGCGACAACTACTGAGACTTAGGTCAGACCGGAGTCTCCGGTGTTACACACCAGAGTCTCCGGCCCCCACAGCTCAGAAAAGCCAGATATAGTGTTGGACATGTATGTAGCAAAAGGAGCAAGTTTTGGGGCAAGGAGGAGCTTGGGATAGATTAAACAAACTGGGATGGTACTTCACACTCAACTTGCAAGAACCAAATTCAATAAATGCCAAGATTGAGTGAGTTTCCCATAAGAACAAGAGATTTGCAAATAACAATCAATAAAACACCAAAAGAACCAACTCTTCATAAGGAAGAGGTCGGTGGCCTAGGCCACCATGTAAGAGTTTATGGCATGACACCGCGAAGATATATCTTGGGTCCATAACCAACACTCGTCATTTAAGCTCACAATTCATGAATTTGAAAATAGAGACAAATGAAATTTTACTTTAGGCATATTGGGGGGAGGGAGAGCCCAATTTATTAGGACAACACTCCCCCTAAATTCATGCCCACACCTAAACCAAATATTGAGTCAACCTATAGATGTGTGTGCAAAATGGTCAATCCAAGCTCCTTGAATCCACGATATTTAGCTCATTCCTCAAATAAGTGAATCTTGCTTCATCAAGTGGCTTCGTGAAAATATCGGCAAGTTGGTCTTTGGTTGGCACATATGCTAGCTCAATATCTCCACGGGCAACATGATCCCGAATGAAGTGATGACAAATCTCAATGTGCTTGGTTCTTGAGTGTTGCACCGGGTTGTAGGCGATCTTGATAGCACTCTCATTGTCACACAAAAGAGGCACTTTGTCACAAATGACACCGTATTCCTTTAAGGTTTGCCTCATCCATAACAATTGAGTGCATGCACTAGCGGCGGCCACATACTCGGCTTCGGCGGTGGAGAGAGAAATACAATTTTGCTTCTTAGAAGACCAACTCACCAAAGACCTATTAAGAAATTGGCAAGCCCCGGAAGTTGATTTCCTATCATCTTGATCACCGGCCCAATCCGAATCCGTGAACCCATGAAGAGTGAAAGATGAATCCCTTGGGTACCACAAACCAAACCTTGGGGTATGAACCAAATATCGTAGGATTCTTTTGACCGCCAACATGTGGCTTTCCTTAGGAGCCGCTTGATACCTTGCACACACACCTACACTCAACACAATATCGGGTCTAGATGCACAAAGGTAAAGCAACAAACCAATCATGGAGCGGTAGAGCTTTTGATCCACATCTATACCCTTTGGGTTAAGTTGTAGATGGTATTTGGTATCCATAGGAGTCTTGTTCTCCTTAGCATCCACCATATTGAACCTCTTGAGCATGTCTTGAATATACTTTGCTTGGCTAATGAAAGTCCCTCCTCTCAATTGCTTGATCTCAAATCCAAGGAAGAACTTCAACTCACCCATCATAGACATCTCAAACCTATTGGTCATAAGCTTTGAAAATTCATCATTAAAAGCTTTGTTAGATGAGCCAAAGATAATATCATCAACATAAAGTTGGCATACGAAAAGCTCCCCTTTTACCTTCTTAGTAAAAAGAGTGGGATCAATTTGCCCAACTTCAAATCCACGGTCTAACAACAACTCTCTAAGGTGCTCATACCACGCACGTGGTGCTTGCTTAAGTCCATAAAGCGCCTTATCGAGCTTGTAGACATGGTTAGGGAAGTTGGGGTCCTCGAACCCCGGGGTTGCTTAACAAATACCAACTCTTTTAAAGGACCATTGAGAAAGGCACTTTTAATATCCATTTGTTGCAATTTAAAGTTATAACGGGATGCATAAGCAAGAAGGATACGGATGGACTCAAGGCGAGCCACGGGAGCATAGGTCTCTCCAAAATCAATGCCTTCAACTTGAGAGTACCCTTGAGCCACCAATCTAGCCTTGTTTCTCACAACCATGCCATGTTCATCTTGCTTGTTCTTGAAAATCCATTTTGTGCCTATAACATTGCGGCACTCCTTTGCCTTCTCAACTAACTTCCAAACTTTATTGCGCTCGAAATTGTTAAGCTCTTCATGCATGGCTTGCAACCAATCCGGATCTTCAAGAGCTTCGGACACTTTCTTCGGTTCCACCATGGCAATATGAGCTTGATGGTCACTAAAGTTTGCCAATTGCCTCCGGGTGGACACTTTGCCTCTCACATCACCAATCACCTTCTCAAGGAAATGTTCACGACGTTCCATGGTTCTTGCAACTCTAGCTCGACGACGGGCTTCGATATCCTCATTGCATCTTGGAGGTATCACTTGATCATCTTGATCATTTGAGTCCCCGTCTTGACCGGTGAGCTGACCTTGATACCCAGAAAGCATATCATCATTATTGGAAGAGGTGGAAGGACCAAGATCATGAGCAGAACTCCCTTCAGCTTGAAGTAGACCAGAGTCTCCGGCCTGGGGCACCGGAATCCGGTCAAGATGGCCGGAGTCTCCGGCCTGGCGACAGGAGGCAGAACTGACAGAAGAGGGTCTTGAGGTAGTCCTTGATCAGGTGCATCATTGGCTCCAGCAGTAGTTGCTTGAAAATCTGATGAAGATGAAGGCTCCACTTGAGTAGAGCATTGTCCTTCTCGATCCACCACAAGGGGTTCCTCAACGGGGCGGAAAAATCCCACACCCATTCTTCTTATGGCTTCTTGAGGAATTTCATCATCTACATCGGAAACATGAAATTGCGCCACTTGGGAGCCGTCATTTTCATCGAACACCACACTACAAGATTCTATGATACGCCGTGAGGCTTTATCATGGATTCTATAAGTGTGGGATTCGACACCGTAACCAACAAAAATACCCTCTAGAGATTTAGATTCAAATTTAGTTAAGCGACAACCTTTGATCAAATAGAAACACTTACAACCAAAGACACAGAAGTAGGAGATGTTAGGCTTGTTGCCGGTGAGGATCTCATAGGGGGTCTTGTTCAAACATTTGCGGAAGTAGAGCCGGTTGGAAGAAATACAATCCATGGATATAGCCTCCGCCCAAAAGCTCAACGGAGTCTTAAACTCCGCTAACATGGACCTCGCCATATCCATAAGAGTCCGGTTCTTCCTCTCGGCTACACCATTTTGTTGAGGGGTATAAGTTGCGGAATATTGATGACGAATACCCTCTTCACTAAGAAACTCTTTGAGGGTGTAGTTCTTGAACTCGGAGCCATTGTCACTTCTAATTGCCAATATGGGGACATTGTGTTGACGTTGCATTTCAATGGAGAAGTTGATGAAGGTTTGTTGGGTCTCACTCTTCGACTTGAAGAAATAAACCCAAGTGAATCTTGAATAGTCATCAACAATCACCAAATAATACTTCTTCCGACCTAGACTTGCTTCGGGAACGGCACCAAAAAGATCCACATGGAGGAGCTCCAAGATCCTCTTGGATGAAATAATAGTCTTGGAAGGGTGAGGAGAATCATGCATCTTGCCTTCAACACAAGCCCTACAAACACGATCTTTGGCAAAAGAGATATCTTCTTTTAGTCCGAGAATGTGGCCACCCTTGTGGAGACTTTACAAAGTCCTCATGTTGACATGGGCTAGACGGCGATGCCACAACCAACCCTTGTCGGCCTTTCCGAATAGGCACATCGAATTTGAAGTGGTTTTCCCCAAAAAGTCAACCACAAACAAATCATCCTCGACGTACCCAACGAAAGCGACCTTTAGAGTCTTGCTCCACAAGAGTACCACGACGTCAATATCAAAGAAGACAGCGAAACCCATCTTATTAAGTGCACGAACGGAAAGTAAATTAAAACCAAGGTCTTTGACAAGCATGACATTCACTAGGGTGATATCCCTAGCGATTACCACCTTGCCAAAACCCAATACCTCGGATTTTGATCGATCTCCATAAGTGACGGTTGCATCATTTAGATTTGGTCTCAACTCCGTCATTAATTCCTTGCTTCCGGTCATATGGTTTGTGCATCCACTATCAAGCACCCATTTTGACCCACCAGAAGCATAGTCCTACAAGAAATCATTGCTTTGATTTAGGTCCCCATTTCACAATGGGTCCTCTTTTGTTAGCAACAAGGGTCTTAGGAACCCAAATAGAACGAGCAATAGGAACATTTCTAGGACCAACAAACTTAGCATAGACATCCCCATAATAATCAACAAATATAATGTAGTGTGGGTTAGTATTCCCCGCAAAGTCATCACTAGTGGTTTTGCCCCTTGTGGCACTCCCACTAGCAATGTTGACCTTCTTAGCTTGGGGGATCTTCTTTGCTTGAGGAGCACTAGAAATGTTGGCCTTCTTAGATTGAGGGGTCTTCTTTGCATGAGGGGCTCTAGCATCCTTCATGAAGCTTTCTTTCTCCTTTTCCTCCTCAACAACCCAAGACCAACTCTCCCCTTTTGCGAAGTAACAAATGGTTTCTTACCTAGGGAGATGGCCTTAGCAAGATTGATCTTTAACCTAGCATTTTCGTCAATGATATTTGCATGATCACAAGTAATGGAAGTGGAAGAGCTAGACACATCATTTTTAGGCGGTTGAGCTTGAAGTTGTTCATACGACTTAGTGAGGGTAGAGTGTTCACTCTCCAATGCCTTGTGAGCCTTGGAAAGCTTCTCTAGCTCCTCGGTTAGTCTAGAATGACCAACACCAAGCTCGACCTTTTCTTTCTTACATGCTTTGTATTTAGCAATTGCATGGTCACGTTCATTAATGAGTTTAGCAACAATTACATCATTTGATTCTTCTATAGATTCTAGTTGTTGCTCTAGAGAAACTTTAAGCTCATGCTCTTCTTCAAGATTGTCTTTAAAGGATGCAATTTCCATAGCATCCTCTCTTTCAATCTTACCCTTGATCTCAAGCATTTCTTGAGCTTCACCATATTGACTCATAAGAGCCTCAACATGCTTCTTTGTTTCACCTTGCATGTTAGTGATAAAATGATCGAAAGCAACTATTTCCTCTTTGATTTTAAGACTAGTAGCATCATCCATATTACTCATTGCCTTAGGAGATGAGGGAGATGATACCTCGGTGGTCTTGGCCATGAAGCATCTTGCAGAGGAGTTGGAGACATTCTCATTGGGAGATTCAAATAGGGAAGGAGATGATGAAGAAGCAATAGCAATGGCGGCAACTTCATTTGTGGGCTCTTCTTCTTCTTCCCCGGATGAGTACTCTTCTTGAGCAAGCAATACAATTCTCGGAGGCTTCTTGTTGATGGCATTCTTCTTGAAGAAATGTTTCTTATGGGTGTCCTTTGACTTGTCCTTCCTAACAAGCTTTCCTCCATGAAGTTCTCGATTCTCAAATGGACACTCGGCCACAAAGTGATATTTGTCTTGGCAATTGTAGCAAGAACGAACTCTTTGGCCACCCTCCTTCCTTCCACTTGCCTTGTTGACAAAATCCCTTGCCTTGGACGGACTCTTCCAAAACACTTTAGATGTGAGAGCCGCATAGTCCTTGAGAGTATCTTGAAGCTCTTTGGGATCCCAATGTGACACATCTTCTTGATCCTCATCATCATCGTCTTGCTCCACAACCTTGGCCTTCAAAGCAAGTGAAGAACCTCTATGCATTACAATGGCTCGGGCTCGAGCATCTTCGGCGTTCTTGGCGGCCACCTTGTATGCTGCCATCTCTTGCATGACTTCATTAGATGACATGAGGTGATAGTTGTGTCTTCCTTGGAGACTCTTCAAGTCGGTGGATTCGAACGGCCAAAGGGCACTCACATACTTCCTCTTGATCCAAGCATCATCCACATAGGTTGCACCAAGGGCTCGAAATTGAGTGGCAAGGTTCTTGAGTCTTCGATACATTTCTTCATGATCTTCACCATCTATCATGAAAAAGCCCTCGGCTTGGTTGCTCAAGGCTTCAAATCTATTCCTTTGCATGCTCTCATTACCGACAGACTCTTGAGTGAGAATATCCCAAGCTTCTTTGGCGGTGGTGGCAAGCTCGATGTGAGACATGTGCTTTTCTCCCACAGCGGTATGAATTATGTTGAGAGCCAAGTCATTGAGTTGACCTTCCACAACTTCTCTTCTTGTCATGTTGTTTGGGTCGACGGCCTTGAAACCAACTTCGATGATTCTCCATAGCTCGCTCGAGGCGCTCTTGATATGAGATCTCATAAGAAATTGCCAGTTAGAAAAACAAGATGGATTAAACTTGGGTGGATCACCCCTATTGTTTATATGAGGATGCGGGATAGGTGGGTCGATGGAGTACTTAAATGGAACACCATGGTACTCCTCCTTCCCATTATCAATTTTAGGAGGGGATTCATTAGTGAGTTGTTCGCCCTCCCCACTATGCGCGGCGGAAGCATTAGCCTCTAGGGATGGTGCGGCGGGTGGCTTATCGACATTCAAGAGTTGCCTCATCATAGCACGCAACTCCTCCATTTGAGTGGTCATGGATGATGTCAAGGTTGTTTCCAAATTCTTGAGATCATCCATGGACACCGGAGAAGTGCCACCACCCGAAACACCATCACCGTCACCCATACTCTCTTAGGCGTTGAAGCCTAACTTAAGAGCCAAGGCTCTGATACCAATTGAAAAGGATCGTATGGGAACCTAGAGGGGGGGGGGTGAATAGGTGCTACACCAATTTTTAATTCTTTTTCGATTTTAGCCTTAACACAAAGGTAAATTCTCTAGATATGCAACTATGGTGAATTTACCTATATGAAGAGCAAACTAAAAACAACTAGGCAATTAACGATACAAGTAAAGACAACTAAGGGAAAGAAATAACCGAAAGTAGAAGCACGCGGAGACAAGGATGTATTCCCGAGTTCCTCCTTGTTAAGGGAGTACGTCTCATTGGAGGGGTGTGAGCTCGCCACAAGAGGCCTACTCAAGATGCCACAAAGGCCTCACCCTATTCTCCGATGAACCGCACCCTAGGGTTTGGTTCACCTTCCACTATCGGAATCCTTCGAGGCGGAATCCGGAGCCTTTACAATGTTTTTGGGGCACACACCCACAACTTAATTGGGGGCTCCCAAATCAACACATCTGTCACAATTACAACAAGTAGTAAGCATAAGAATTCTAGGGTAACACAATGCTAACCCTAAAAATGAAATCCTCAAGTGAATGAGGGGGAAATGAAGAACGGCTTGGTGAAGATGTAGATCCGGGTCTTCTCCTTCAATCCTCCAAAGATCAACGAGTTTGGATGGAGGAATTAGGAGATCTATCGATTTTGAGTTCTCAAATATTAGGGTTCTTAAATGCTGGACGAGCTGGCTGTCCTGAGGTAGGTGGAGGGGTATTTATACCCCTCGGAGAAATTTGCCCGTTGGAGTCCACTTAGGCCGGATACTCCGGTCTGAGTGGGCCGGATACTCCGGTGTGGGTCGGAGACTCCGGTCTCCTTCCGGGGTCCCTCCGGACAGACACCAGAGCCGCACCACACATTGCTCGCTTGGAGAAGAGCCGGAGACTCCGGTCAGGTGGACCAGAAACTCCGGCATGGGCGGAGACTCCGCACCCGGGTGGAGACTATGTCGAAGAAGCTCAACAGGCCGGAGACTCCGGTCACCAAGGGCCGGATACTCCGGCCTCCCGGAGACTCCGGGCATCCTCCGGTGGTACTCCGGAGGGACACCAGAGCCGCACCACACCTTGGCGAAAGGCAGGGAAATCCAGGGGCCGGAGACTCCGGCCCTGGCAGACCGGAGACTCCGGCCTAGGATTGACCTGCAGCAAACAAAACTCTGCCAAAACTTCCCTTTTTGGTGGTTGATGCTTAGGGTAAAATTATGACAATTAACCTGCAGCACTTAGCATCACATTAGATGATCACTAGTGTTGTTAACTAACACACAAAACCAATAGGGTTTAGGAAATGCTCTTTCAGGCGGTTCCCAAAATTTTCCAGAACGGTCCCGCGAATGCTCTCACTGACGGGTGGGACACACAAAAAGCTCAAGCCCGCATGTCAGTGACCGAAGGGAGGAAAACCGATGAGCGCGACGTGCGCGACGTGCGCATGACCGTTCCGCGTCGATTTGGTCCGTCCGTCGCCGATCGGACGCCTGACGAGGCGCGTCGCCTTTTGCCAGTTTCAAGCTATTTCTGATTAGATTTCTCGTTTTTTTTTGCTTTCGACTTTTCTTTTATTTTCTGAATTTTCCTAACAAATAGAGTGTTCCTAAAAAAATTTTAAGAATATTTATCAGGTGTTTGAAAAAATTGTTCACTACAAGGTTAAAAAATATTTTTATCATGTATTTCAAAAGTATGTTCACATATTCAAAGAAAAATCATCATGTATTTATGGAAAATGCGTCGTATATTAAAAAAATGT
The DNA here is from genome assembly GCA_012064385.1 of Puccinellia tenuiflora. NCBI lineage: Eukaryota > Viridiplantae > Streptophyta > Magnoliopsida > Poales > Poaceae > Puccinellia > Puccinellia tenuiflora. The sequence goes on from QRDG01001250.1 coordinate 233,572, forward strand.
TCATCATGAAAAAAGTTTAGATCTATTTAGGAAATGTTCATCATGTTTTTAAGAAGATCACCGTCTATTGAAAAAATTTATCGTCTTTTAAAAAAATGTACGTCGTGTACATAAAAATTTATATTATCAATTTAGTGATTAAGGAAATATTCATTTTGAAAATGAAGGTGAAGGATAAAAAAAGTGTTCGCAAAAATGTTAACGTGTTTCAAAAAATGTTCATTGGATTAAAAAATTATCCTTGAGTTCAAAAAATGTTCATGGGGTTTGAAAAGATGCGTGTTCACGGGTTCATAACAAATGTTCTCTTTTTGAGGTAAAATGTTCACGTGTTTCAAAAAATGTCTTTAGCAAAAATCACTAGTTCAAAAAAAGTATGTACAAGGGTTTGAAAAAATTTCATCGGTTCAATAAAAATAGTAAAGGTTTCCAAACTTTGTTTTAAAGATAGAAAGAAAAGTAAAAAGTTCAAAAAAAATTGTTCAGGACTTAAAAAACACTCACATGTTCGGAATAATGTTCATGGATTAGAAAATATGTCCACAAGTAGAACATTTTTATAATAGTTAAAAGCAAAAGCTAAAGCAACAAAAAGGGAAAGGCGAACGGGAATAAAGCGTCGTGAAGGAAAGAATTCAGAGGTTGCCTTTTTTTATCCGAGCAAGATTGAACAGCAGGTCGACGCGACGCCACTTGGTTTCTTTGAGCGGATATCCACTTGTGATGCGTCCCTAAGGAAGCGGCAGCAGCAAATTCACGATCATGCAACGGCCTCCTCCGACCCTGCACAATTGCCTCCGCTTCTTCTGCTTCCGCCGCAGGGGCCGGTGTTGGAGGCCATGCCCATGCCCATGAGACAACGTAATGGGCATGCTCAGCTTCGGCCAGGCGTTCATCTGCGGCGCCTTGCGGGGCAACCACTAGTGGGGACAGGGCCTATTGTCCCGGCCGTGAGGGGCTTTAGTCCCGGTTGGCCAACCGAGACAGGCCAGGCGGGACTAAAGGCCCAACCATTAGTCCCGGCCCTGTTACCAGCCGGGACAAAAGGCCCTCAACCTGGCCGCCGCAGAGCGCGCTAGGGGCACCCCCCTTTAGTCCCGGTTCGTATAACGGGCCGCGACTAATGATTCTCTGCCGCGGCAGAAATTTGGGCACTTTCTGTGCCGCGACTAATGAAGATCTTCTGCCGCAATCGCCGGTCTACAAGTACGGGGCATCGGAGTCCTCGGACGAGCCCTACTCGGACGATGAGCGTGGGCCTTGTGTTGTCGACCAACCACCCACGACCGTCGACATCGAGATGGCTGAGGCCAATGTCGTCAACAAGGACGACTCCGGCGACCAGGACGACTCTGACTCCAACGACGCCGCTGACACCAACTCCGACTCTGACGACTCCGATGAGGACTCCGAGGGCTCCGACGCCTCCGAGGTCACGTCCTGAAGGCGCCGTGAAGAAGAAGTAGTTTTAGTTAATGTTTTCTAGGGTTTGTATCTTTTTTCTTTTGAACAATTGTAGGGTTTGTATCGGTTGGGGCTACTCACTATCTGACGAGGGGTAGAACTGGTTGAGGCGCTGGCGGCACCGCACCTCGTCCCACTCCTGCTCGCGAGTAGTGTGCTCGGCATCCTGCCGGAAGCCTTGCCTCAGCCGCACCTCGTTCATCACCTCCTGAAACTCGGCATCCGTACGACGCCGCTTCTCCGCGTGACGCTCGGAGCGCACGAACTTCGTGAGAACGCGCGCCTCCAGCTCGTCAGGGTCGACGATCTTGACGAGCTCCTCGTCGTCGTCGGTGGGGTCGGAATCGACACTTGAGAAGGACTCGTCGTCGCTGGGCTCGGTTGAGGGTGCCGGCAGCGGTGGCACACGCGCGGCGGCCTGCGAGGACCCAGCCTCCCCGTCGGGGCGTCGCGGCGGTGGGGTTGGAGAATTGGGCCTATGGGTGCGCAAACTGTCCCAGTTAGTTAAGCGACGGCGACCGCGCCTGCGGCCCAATTCCGAGAGGCGGGCTTCTCCACGTCGTCGTCGCCGCCCGTAGTATCACGTCCACTGCCGCTCCCGTGAAGGCCACCACGGCGGCGCTCGGATGACATGGAGCGAGAGGAGAGGGGTTTGGAGAAAGTGCACGGAGGAGGCCAGAAGGTCACGGAGGAGAGTGGTTTGGAGAAACTGCAGGGAGGCGGCAAGAACTTAAAGGATGAGCGGGGTGAATGGTCAAACTTGGTATTTTACATTTTTCGGAAACCCTAAACCCTTCATCACTTTCCTTGAACTCTGAACAACTTCGTTCGTGGTAGCTCATTTGTGTGAAGGTTCTTTTATGAAAATTTCCGTAGAACAAATTTATTATTTTTCATGGTTACTATATCACATAAGACGACAATGTGTCCGTAGACCTCTAAAAATGTATATAAACCATATTTATATTTTTTTGTCGTTAGTATACAACATTAGAAATCCATGTGCGCAAGTTTCATATTTTTCGGTTTTTTTGAATTACTTATGCCATACCCTAATTTGGTCATCTCCCACGAAATTCCTACTACTCTATTCAAGATATCACATTTGAGTGAAACCTTTTTCGTGCAAATTATTCTAAACCATATTTATATTTTTTCCTCGTTACTATATGACATAAGATGACTATGTGCGAAGGTTTCATATTTTCTTTTATTTTTTTGAATTAGTTATGCTCATTTCAAAGTGTTCGAGGTCTCTCACTTGATTTAAATATTTTTCATAAAAATGTATATTAACCATATTTATATTTTTTGTCGTTAGTATACAACATTAAAAGACCATATGCGCAAGTTTCATATTTTTTCGATTTTTTTAATTACTTATGCCATACCCTAATTTGGTCATCTCTGTCGAAATCCCTACTACTCTGTTCAAGATATCACATTTGAGTGAATCCTTTTTCGTGCAAATTTATGTAAACCATATTTATATTTTTTTCTCGTTACTATATGACATAAGATGACTATGTGCGGAGGTTTCATATTTTTTGATTTTTTTGAATTAGTTATGCTAATTTCAAAGTGTTCGAGGTCTCTCACTTGATTTTAAGATTTTTCATAAAAATGTATATAAATCATATTTATATTTTTTGTCGTTAGTATACAACATTAGAAGACCATGTGCGAAAGTTTCATATTTTTTGATTTTTTTGAATTACTTATGCCATACCATAATTTGGTCTTCTCCTCGAAATCCCTACTACTCTGTTCAAGATATCACATTTGAGTGAAGCCTTTTTCACACAAATGTATGTAAACCATATTTATATTTTTTCTTGTTACTATATGACATAAGATGACTATGTGCGAAGGTTTAAAATTTATTTGATTTTTTTTGAATTAGCTATGCTCATTTCAAAGTGTTCGAGGTCTCTCACTCGATTTAATGATTTTTCATAAAAATGTATATAAACCATATTTATATTTTTTTTGTCGTTAGTATACAACATTAGAAGACCATGTGCGCAAGTTTCATATGTTTTTGATTTTTTTGAATTAGTTATGCCATACCCTAATTTGGTCAAACCCTCACAAAACCCCGTTGACCCAGCCGAAACCCCGCATGATCTACAGTAACCCTAGCGGCGATTTCTGGCCATTGGGTAGGCTCCGCGCCATTCGATATGGATCGTGAAAGGACACGGATGTCGCCTAGAGGGGGGGGTGAATAGGCAATTTAAAATTATTACGGTTAAGGCTTGAATAAATGCGGAATAAAACTAACTTTTAATTTATCAAGCCAAAACCTAACCTAGCTAGGTTCACCTATGTGCACCAACAACTTATGCTAAGCAATATAATCAACTAGGTGATAGCAAGATATATGACTTTAAGCTCAATGTCTATCACAAAGTAAATAGCATAAGTAAGAAGCTCGGGTATAGAAATACCGAGGCAGTTGGAGACGATGATTTATCCCGAAGTTCACTTCCCAATGGAAGCTAGTCTCCGTTGGAGCGGCGCGGTGTTCACCAATGTGAAACACCGAGTAGCCTTGATATGGCACACCGTATCTCCGTTGTGTCTTACCACCAATGTGGCGAGGCACTTGTCACTATGTTGCCGTTGAGGTTGACAACTAGAACCTTTACAACGATGAAGCTCACTCCACAAGTTGGAGGGTCTTCACCAAATGCACCGAGCCGCCAAGACTTGATGCGCCAAGGCCGGGGCACACACCACAACTCAATTGGTGGCTACCGGCAATGTCTTCGTAGCTACCAAAGCTCCGAGACGAACAAGGTTGAGCCACACTCCACAATTGGAGGCTCCCAACAAATCCCGTGAGCCACCAAGACTCCGAGAAATCAACAACCGTCTAGGGTACCAACGTGCCCTAGAGGAACAAGCTCTAGGGCACCCAAGCACCCAAGAGTAAGAAGCTTCTCAACTTCACTTTCCACGAATCACCGTGGAGAACTCAAATCGATGCAACCAATGCAATGGCAAGAACACACTAAGTGGTCAAGTCCTTCTCTCCGAAATCCAACCAAAGCAACTAATGATATGAAGGGATTTAAGAGGAAGAACAAGGAGAAAACACAAAGCAACTCCAAGACCCAAATCAAAGATGTTCTCCTCACTTAGAGGAGATATGGTTTGGTGGAATAATAGATCTAGGCCTTCTCCTTTAATCCTCCAAAGATCAACGAGTTTGGGTGGAGGGATTGGGAGATCTATGTGTTTTGAGCTCTTGCAACAATGGAGAGAGAGAGAAAAAGGAGCTTAATGGGCTGGAGGAAGGAGGAGGGGTATAAATACCCCTCCCCAATAATTGAGCCGTTGGAGGCAATTTCTTGTGTCTGCAGGGAGGCCGGCCTTGCTGGGTCCGAGGCTGGGTCCGAGGCTGGCCTGGAATCTTCACGCGCAGGGAAGCCAGCCTTGGGCCCGGCCTAGGCTGGCCAAACTGCAGGGAGGCCGGCCTTGAGCCCGGCCTAGGCTGGCCTCGCAGTGTTGGAGGCTGGGCAGGTGCCAGAGGCGGCCGGCCTTGACCCCGGCCTTGAGCCCGGCAAGGCTGGCCAAACTGCAAAACGTTCGATACTGAAAATGCAATAACTTTTGTATCCGGACTCCGTTTTCAATGATCTTGGGCTCGTTGGAATCACCACAACGAGCACTACAAGATTATGCATAGAAACATCATTGTCCAACATGGGAGGGTAAAACCAAATGGGGAAATGTTAGATCACTCTCTAAATGAATAACCGGTAAACCCCCAAAATAAAAAACGCAATAAGTTTTTCATACGAAATCCGTTTTTGATGAACTTGAGCTTGTATTGAAGATCAAGACAAGCTCTAAAAACTCATCTATATAAAAGTCACATAAGAATAGGAAATGGAGATTTTGGTATGGGTGGGAAGGTGTGAACCTTTCCTCACTAGTGAATCGGCAAAATCTCCACCACCTAAAACGCAATAGACGATGCAACAAATTCCGTTTTCGGTGAACTTGGTCTTGTCATGACAAGCACGACAAGCACCAAGACCACACCACGATAAGAGCCAAATAAGAACCAATAAAGATGATTGCAACAATGCAAGGATGCAAAGGTTTGAGCTCTCTACGACCGATATGTTACAGCTCACTTGAGAGCCCCTCTTGATAGTACGGTTACCTATCCTAAAAACCCGGTCTCCCAACTACACCGCGAGACCGGTAAAATAGAAACCCTATCAAGATCATACCTTTTCCTTGCGCCTTCCACTTGAGCTAGATGATGACGATCTTGATCTCCTCTCAAGTGGATCACCTTTCTTTGCCTTGCGCATCCCACTTGAGCTAGATGATGACGATCTTGATCTCCTCTCAAGTGGATCACCTTTCTTGATTACGCTCCGCTCGGTGAAGCCTCGCATATTGCTCCCCCATACACCAATATGGGAGAGAGACTCTTACGCATATCTTCACTTGCCCTTATCTTGTATGTTGATCAATTTGCACTTAGCCTTGATCAACATATAATCTTCTTCTTTTAGCCTTGACTCCAACATATGGAGTTCAAGCATTCCTTATGGACCAACACTACAAATATAACTCAAAGCACACATTAGTCCATAGAGATTGTCATTAATTACCAAAACAACACATGGGGGCAACCATGCACTTTCAGATCGCATGGACGGTTCCGATCAGATTTTGTAAGGCGGTCCGTGAGAGACGGTTCTGCAACGTAATTGGCCGCGTAGGACCTGGCAATTCTCTGTCTTCGCCTCTGACAAGTGGGGCCAGCTGCCACAATGCCCAGTAGATAGTTTTGTCGCAGGTACGGACTGGTTAGCATGTTTAGTCCCACCTCGCTAGTTTATAGCGTGTACGACCAGTTTACAAGTCCCGAATGTGGTTACTCCTCCTTTTCAACTTATAAAAGAATTGAAAATCATTTCATTTTTTCAACCTTGATATCTCGTGCACACAAATTTAGAACCCGAGTCGAGCTCTGATTAATCCTCTTTTTCGAGTTATAAAAAATAGAAAATCATTTTAATAGCTTTTTAAGATCAAAGCAACTCCCCACAACTTAGGGATCAGACACTCTAATAATCTGATTTAATAGCTTTTTAAGATCAAAGCAAAAAAAAGCTATTTACTGTTAAACCAATTTTCGTGTCAGTTCGCGTCCAACATGGTATACATGGATCACATTGTTTTTTTGCTCATTTCGAGAAGGTCGAAAAAAACTTGCTTAGGAATGGGCCGTTTATCCTAGCTTTGGAGCTCATTTGGAGCACTCTTTTCACGACTATGCAAAAAAAAAACCACAAAGAACATGTTTGTTTAGGACTGGGCTGTTTACCCTTGCAAGATATCAATACCCCAAAGATCCTGTTGACAAAAAATACAATGTTCAAAACGGCCAAGATAGTCAAGATGCTTCTATTGGCATGTCTTGTCAACCGCGGACGGATTGATATCTCCCTTAGATTCTACTTCTGCATGTGATTTAATGCTCTCTTCTATCAACTCGAGGCACTCGATTGTTCCCACTTCCAAGCGGTTCCCATTGCAGTTCTTACGGATAAAAACACCAATTAGGATTAGGGCTTTATATAGTACTATTATTAGCAGTAGTATTATTATTAGTGCTAGTACTAGTATTAGTACTAGTAATATTATTAGTTTAGTAGTTGAATATGTAAAAAAGAACATGTTTTGTGCTAATGAAATATTAATATTTCCTAATCGTCAAATTAAAGAATGTCAAATGATTAGAATTAGTATTAGTACTACCACGGCCTTTTATTTGGGGGGCAGCGGGGGAGAGGAAATATTAATATTTTCCAATCATCAAATTAAATAAGGCCAAACAAGGTTTAATTAGGATTAGTATTAGTACTAGCACGGCCTTTTATTTGGGGGGAGGTCAGGACAGTGTGGGTCTCCTGTTCGGCCCTACCCCGACCCCACTCGTGATGAGCAGGAGAGAAAGACCACGTGGGACCCATCGGTGATATCCCTTGATTAAACAAGTGAGACAGTTTGGCCCCACTAGTCAGGCCAAATAACGGTCAAATGAGCTTGACCAGACGGAAACAGCCGCTTGGCTGCCTGCGAGAGTGGGTAGAGCGAAGTGGGGCAAAAATGAGGAAAGATAAGCGAGAGGGGCAAAAATGAGGAAATGACCCTTAAGATATTTATTTATTGATGTTATTTTATATTTATTAATGATATTTGTAACAGCCCCAGTTTGGTACTATAAAATTTGAACCAAATTTTCACTTTTGCATTGCCATCTTGCATCATGGCATACATATTTAAATTGCTAAGTTTAATAAAGCAACAATTGGAAAACATTTAAAAAGGAAGCAAAACCCTTCCGAAATATCCAACCCAAATGCATTGCTCAAACTGGCAAACAAATTATTCTTGAGTTCCAAATTGTACAGGAAGTTCCAAGAATATATTTTATAAATATTTGTCAAAGGCAAATTCTTGCCAAGCAAAGAATTAAAGTTGAGATTTCAAAATTGGTTCAAGTCAAATTCTATTTTTGAAACCATGTTAAACAGTCCAAAAATTCAAACTAAAAATATGGGGAGCTTCCCTATAATGTTATGAGTCTACATGAATTGTTATAGAATTTTTGGGGTTGTTTAAGTGCCTCAAATAAATACCTAAAACCCTACTGGTTTAAAGTTAATTAAAATGAACAAAATGGAGCCAGGGGGTTTTCTGTAAGATGTCATCATCTCTTTCCTGTCGCCACAGTGAACTCACTGGCGCCATGCCACCCGCTCGCCCCTACGCCGCACTGTCTGCTCCCTTAGTGGATAAGGAGGCCTCCGCGTCGCCCTCTCTCTCCCCCTCACTCGTTCCTCCCCGTTTTTCCCGTGAAGAAACCCTAACCCTAGCTCCCATGGACGTCGTCGACCCGCCGCCATTGCCCGTGCATCGCCGCCGCTAGGAGCCTCCCTGAGCAGATCGAAGCAGGGCAAAAGCTCCGCCTCGTCGTCCTCGTCCAAGGAATCACGAAGGGGAGCTCGGAATCGCCGTCGTTGACCTCGTCTTCGTCTGCGAAGGCCGCCGCTCCGCCGTGCCATTGCCGCCACCTCCGACCTCCCCCTTCACCGCCAAGCAGCCGCACGCTTCTAGGGTGAGAAGCCCGTCCTCCTGGACATCGTCGTTCTCACTCCCTCTCTCTAGTTCGTCGCTGTCGTCGTAGCTCGCCGCCGGCCTCCGCGAGGCGCCGACGCACGCGTCACTCCGGTGACCGGTAGGTAGCGGCGCCGCCTGTTTTTGGTTCCCCGCACAACGGCACGTCGAATGCACCCCGTAGATCGTCCACGCACGCACCCCGTCGGCGGATCCATGCGCGACGCCGCTGGTGGTCACCGCGCGCGCGCCGGTCGTGGCCTCGGCCCAGTCAAAATGCTTCGTCGGTACTACCGGGCTGTTAGCCGGAAGTACCGACCGTGAGTTGTTTCGGTACTGGATACTTCGTTTTTTATTCCGGAACTAGCTCGGAAGTTGAGCCGGAAGTACCGACTTGACCGGTACTACCGGGTAGTTAGCCGGAAGTACCGACCGTAGGCTGTTTCGGTACTGGATACCCACGTTTTATCCCGGAAGTAGATCGGAAGTTGCACCGGAAGTACCGACTTGCCGGTACTACTGGGCATTTTGCCGGAAGTACCGACCGTAAAACTTTTCGGTACTGGATACCTCCTGTTAGTTCCCGGAAGTAGATTGGAAGTTGCACCGGAAGTACCGACTTGCCGGTACTACCGGGCATTTTGCCGGAAGTACCAACCGTAAAACTTTTCGGTACTGGATACATCCTGTTAGTTTCCGGAAGTGGCTCGGAAGTAGCTCCGGAAGTACCGACTTGGCCGGTACTACCGGGCCGTTAGCCGGAAGTACCGACTCAACTAATTAAAATTGGGAAAAAACATAACTTAATAAATATTGTTTCAAACTTTGCAAATGGTATACCAAAATGATCAGCAAATCAAAGGCTATCTAGTTATACTAATTTCACAGCATGACAACAACTTTTCCTTTGATGTCATTTTCGAAAATGGTTAAAAGAATTAAATTTGAATAACCGTTTAATTCACCGTTTAATCATCGTTAATCAGAGAAATGCAAACAAATATCAAAATGATCAGAAAGACCATACCTACATGATAACATCATACTCATGCATATTTAAACCACATTTTAGTACTGTAATAGTTCATAAGCAAGGTGGTCCTTAAATTAAACATGGGGTTGTTACCAAATAATTGCTCCAATTATTTGGGCACTCCATTTAAATTGTTAGCGAAATTAAATGATGATATCAGTGCATAAACTTGACATGTCATCATGATTGTGCATTGCACCTTTTGTGTTCCTGTTATTTATTTGTTCTCCTGTTATTTGTTTGTGAATCGGTAGATTCAGGAGTCGAGGTCCCCCCTCCACACCCTGACGATTCGTGCTATCAGCCCCATCAGCAAGGCAAGAGATAACCTAACCTTCTGTGCATATCTCATCCTATTGATTTACAAGTATTTTCTCCACCATAATATTGCATTCGATTCCAATGTCAACTTTTGGTCAATGTATAGAGTATCCTATTGATTGCATGTTCCTTACACCATTACATGTTTTCCCTCCTATTATCCATAGGTTTGATGTGTTGGCCTGAGTTAATTCATATATGCTGATGATATGCTTAGCTATGCTTAGCCATGCTTAGTCGTCCGGTGATTATTCCCATGCTTGTGAAGTTGATGGAATGTTCGGACGAGGTGGAAACTTGTGGTACTTAATTAAAATGCTTAAAGGCTTGGATGAGTTGCCATCGGGGGATGGTGTTTTGCCTCATTCTTGTCGCCTAGGCTAAGAGTGCATTTAGTTAGAACCAAGAACCGAGCGTGCTTCCAACAGTGGGACATATGGAATCCTTACTAACCGAATAAATTGTGCGGGCGTATCCACGAGTCCTCTAGTTTGCGCTTTCCATTTGTGTGTGAGTTGCAGGTTGATGAAGGCGCGATGAGGACGGTGGACTTTAGGATGTGGCGATGGGGGCAGGGTGTTGAAATAGGCACTGAACCTGTCTTGTCGTCATGATGACCCTTGGATAGTCTCGTGCAAGGTAAAGGTTTAACCGCGCCCGCCCTACCGGCTTTCCCAGGAAGAGAGCTAATTGATCAGGCAAGGGGTCGGACGGTACCGGTGGTAAAAACAGTACACCCCTGCAGGGTTTAATCTTTTCGAAAAGCCGTGTCCATAGTTATGGACAAATCTTGGGAAAGGCAGATTAGCTCATAGAAAACCTGAACTTAGCTAAAATTTGGCAACATATGTTTAAAAGGTTCATTTCCTCGAGGGTGATTCGAGGGAGTGCCTTGGTGGAGATGAGTGGTGGTTTCTGGCTACTGATGGTTCATTGTGAACTAAAGAATGAATGTTTACTATCTTATCCCCTTGTGAAAAACCTTCTGAGTAGTCGATGCCATGAGTCAAGTCTTTAAAATGGAAAACTAGCTTTATGCAAAACAACTACTATACAGCTTTGAAGCCAATCAGCATTGGGCCTATATCACCCTAGTAACCTTGCGAGTACGTCGTACTCAGCCTTGATTTGTTGATTATTATTTGTTTCAGAGGAGAACGTCACCGAACAGGAAGGAGGGTTCTTTGTTGACATCGACGAGTAGTCTGGGGTTACCAGGTGGCAGCTTGGGACGTCACGGAACAGGCTGGCTGGGTTTTGTTATTCTAGGCCTCTTAGGCCATAATTTGGATCCTGTTGTTTAGACAACTAAATTTGCTTCCGCATGATGTAATGTTGGGTCTATGACCTCTGATGTGTATTTTGATAATTTTCTCATTATATGAGTTGAACTATGATCTCTTGTGTCGTAGAGTCTGTGATGTGCCAGATGTTCCGCAGTCTTTATCTCTCTATTATGCATTGATAGCTATGCCAGTGTTTATGGCATGATCGAGGTGTTGCATTTCCGATGATCCATTCCGAGCACGCCTGCCAAAGGTTTTGGCCTGGGAGTGGTAACCCCAGTAACCTTCGATTGTGTAGCATAGCCTGTGGGTTACATAGTGAAAGGACACGGATGTCGCCTAGAGGGGGGGTGAATAGGCGATTTAAAATTATTACGGTTAAGGCTTGAATAAATGCGGAATAAAACTAATGTTTAATTTATCAAGCCAAAACCTAAACTAGCTAGGTTTACCTATGTGCACCAACAACTTATGCTAAGCAATATAATCAACTAGGTGATAGCAAGATATATAACTTCAAGCTCGATGTCTATCACAAAGTAAATAGCATAAGTAAGAAGCTAGGGTATAGAAATACCGAGGCACTTGGAGACGATGATTTATCCCGAAGTTCACTTCCCAATGGAAGCTAGTCTCCGTTGGAGCGGCGCGGTGTTCACCAAAGTGAAACATCGAGTAGCCTTGATATGGCACACCGTATCTCCGTTGTGTCTTACCACCAATGTGGCGAGGCACTTGTCACTATGTTGCCGTTGAGGTTGACAACTAGAACCTTTACAAGGATGAAGCTCACTCCACAAATTGGAGGGTCTTTACCAAATGCACCGAGCCGCCAAGACTTGATGCTTCAAGGCCGGGGCACACACCACAACTCAATTGGTGCTCCCGGCAATGTCTTCGTAGCTACCAAAGCTCCGAGATGAACAAGGTTGAGTCACACTCCACAATTGGAGGCTCCCAACAAATCCCGTGAGCCACCAAGACTCCGAGAAATCAACAACCGTCTAGGGTACCAACGTGCCCTAGAGGAACAAGCTCTAGGGCACCAAAGCACCCAAGAGTAATAAGCTTCTCAACTTCACTTCCACGTATCACCGTGGAGAACTCAAACCGATGCAACTAATGCAATGGCAAGAACACACTAAGTGATCAAGTTCCTCCAACCCGAATCCAACCAAAGCAACTAATGCTTGGGAGGGATTAGAGAGGAAGAACAAAGGAGAAACACCAAGAAACTCCAAAGATCTAGATCCAAAGTGTTCCCCTCACTTAGAGGAGAAATCAATCGGTGGAAACGAGGATCTAGATCTCCTCTCTCTTTTCCCTCAAAAAGTAGCAAGAACTATTGGAGAGATTGAGAGATAACCAAGCTCAAGAGGGTCAACAATGGAGGGGAGAAATAGCTCAAGAAGTTGTCCAAAGGTTAGGGTTTATTTGGGGAAGAAGCCCCTTAAATAGGAGGCCAAAATATGGCCGTTGGAGCTGTTTTCGGGCAGCCAAAACAGGGCAGCCGTCCTGTGGGCCGGCCTGGGCCGGCCTGGAGGCCGGCCACCCCACAGAGCAGCCCGGCCTGGGAGCCGGCCTAGGCTGGCCTGGGGGCTGGCCACCCACCTGAGCCGGCCGGCCTTGGAGCCGGCCTAGGCTGGCCTGGGGGCTGGCCACCCACCCGGCGATACGAAAACTTCAATATCTTTTTCATCCGGACTCCGATTTCGATGATCTTGGGCTCGTTGGAATCGTCACAACGAGCACTATAAGATTATGCAAAGAAACATCATAGTACATCATGTGAGGATAAAACCAAATGAAGAAAGGTAAACCTTCTCATTTGCAAACCGGAAATGCAATATCTTCCACATACGAACTCCGTTTTCGATAATCTTGAACTCGTTGGAATCGTCACAACGAGCACTAAAATATTATGCAGAGAAACATCATTGTTCAAAAAGATATGGTAAAACCAAATGATGAAAGGTAAAACCTTTCTATTGAAAACCGGGAAACCATATCTTTTGCAAATGAAGTCCGAATGACATGAAACCACTTTTGTTGGAAAGAGGACGACAAATGCTATCCAATAACAAGTGTAAATATTGAAACCAAGCCAGGGAGATTTTGCTAATAATTGGAAGAGTGAAACCTTCCACATAGATGGACCAGCAAAATCTCCAACACCGAAAACTCAATAGGAGACACATATGAGAACCGTTTTCGGTGATCTTGGCCTTGTCATGAAAAGCACGACAGGCACCAATACCACACCACGATAAGAGCCAAATAGGAACCAATAAAGATGATGCCAAGGATGCAAAGTTTTGATCTATCTACGACCGATACGCTAAAGCTCACTTGAGAGCCCCTCTTGATAGTACGGTTACCTATACTAAAACCCGGTCTCCCAACTACACCGCGAGACCGGTAAAATAGAAACCCTATCAAGATCATACCTATTCCTTGCGCATTCCACTTGAGCTAGATGATGACGATCTTGATCTACTCTCAAGTGGATTACCTTTCTTGATTGTGCTCCGCTTGGTGAAGACTCGCATATTGCTCCCCCATACACTAATATGGGAGAGACACTCTGTCGCATATCTTCACATGCCCTTATCTTGTATGTTGATCAACTTGCACTTAGCCTTGATCAACATATACTCTTCTTCTTTTAGCCTTGACTCCAACATATGGAGTTCAAGCATTCCTTATGGACCAACACTGCAAATATAACTCAAAGCACACATTAGTCCATAGAGATTGTCATTAATTACCAAAACAACACATGGGGGCAACCATGCTCTTTCACATAGCATCTCTGTATAATTCCTGGGTCGGGGTGCTACAATATTCATCCATACATGCAAGCTATTCACATTATAAAAACAAATCTTTCATTCATACATGCGGGAAGTTATTCACATTATTTATAATGCGTAAAAAAAATCCTTCCTTTAAATAATATTTTTAAGCTTCCTGCAGCAACGTTACATAAGTGGCAAACCTATGTTCATTTGTTTCTTTAAACTATTTCCATAATGAAATTAGTAGATCGCTATAACGTGGGAGTGGTCAAACTTCATTAACTTTGATTGTTAATGAATGTAAAATATTTGAAGTGATGGGCTAAGAATGGTCAACTAAAACATTGCAATTTTCTTCTCTTGAAAAATATTATAATGGTATAATAATTATAGTACTTTATAAAATAGATCATGTATATTACATCAAAGACTTACGCAACACAGAGATATGGCTCAACCCGTGGAAGTTGCACGGACAGTAACATATAGTTTGAAAAAAATACGTTAAGAATATAGAGCAAAGTTAATTATACCCTATAGATAGGTTCCTACTAAAAATGTATACTTTCCGTTAGTTGTCCACAGGTAAAAGAGGTACTGCAATCTTCCAATTACTTCATTATAGTACGTGTATTTATGTTTTTTTCCATAGCATGACTGCTTATTATTTCTGAATTTTGCCGATACAGCATGCACAAACACAACTAATATATAAATAATAGTGTATTTCACTTGGAGGAATCCAACACTTAATGAATGATATGGATCTATGACTGCTTGATGATACCTACTTACTTCAACATATTATATTCATTCCCACCCAACATGACTAGGGCTTTGTCGTGGTGTGGACATATGCCTAAGTGTAGTTTCTGTGGTGTGGGAGCAACTGACACAGCCGGGGGCATCTGCAGGTGGGATTGGGTACAAGCATGCACACTTACACACGATGTACCCAGGTTCGGAGCCCTCATGGTGAGGTAACACTCCTACTACTGCTGTGTTCTTGCTTATTTATGGTGGATAGGTTACAAGCTTGCTCCTTGAGCTATATATGATCGTCTGGCTAAAGAGGCCGGGTCAGGGTAGTCTAGGGTTTCCAGGAAAAGCCTCTCCTCTCCTCTCTGATCCCTCTCTCCGATCTCTCCGGTCCGTTCGGTCTCCCTTCTATCTGGTCGCACCCCCCTTATATAGGGCTGAGGAGGTGCTATGCATAGCCTGTGGGTTACATAGAATCTCTGTATAATTCCGGGGTCGTGGCGCTAAAAATTGATATCAGAGCAGGACTGCCTGTAGGAAACCCTTCTATTGGTCGATGTCGAGTCTAGTGTTTGTGAAAGTTATTTATAACCTAAAAATGAGTTGTGAAAACCCTCTTAGGATTCTTTTTACTCATTACCCAATTCGCTCCATCTCTGAGTTATCTTACCTCTATTTGTTTTAACAGTTGTGTCAAAGTTTAAGGTTCTCGGGGTTGGGTTCTTACCGTCCAGTGTATGTCTCGAGTCTTTTGCTTCTGTTTGCTACCGCTGCGTTGACGTGATGTCACACGTGGTTGTCTTGTTCTGTTCACTTGTGTTAGTGCCATCTTGAATCTCTGTACTAGGGAGGACGCTAATGCTCGATCCTAAATATTCGGAGATGGATACTAACTGTGTCCTTGTTCAAATCTCCAGAATGGATCCTACCCGTCGTGGTAACCAAAGCGATGCTGAGCCACCGCCGCCACCCTCTATGGCGGAGGTTCAGATGGCCATTGAAGAGAACAGCCTGCGCAACGAGCGTCTGCTCGAGCAGTTGGTGCAGCAGGGTGCACGAAGGAACAATGACTGCAACACTCTCACTGAGTTCTTGCGCTCCCATCCACCGACCTTCTCTGAGGCTAGAGAGCCGCTGCATGCGGACGACTGGCTGCGTGCTCTCGAGCGCAAGTTTGCTTCCCTACATGTTCCTGCTGCTGAACAAGTGAACTTTGCGACCTACCTTCTGAATGGAGCCGCTGGTTCTTGGTGGGAGAGTTATGTGTCGATGTTTGCCGCGGGCCATGTCTTCACCTGGGCTGACTTCCGCACTGCCTTCCGTGCTGCTTACATTCCTAAGCCCATCATGGACTTAAAGAGGAGGGAGTTCCTAGATCTGAACCAGGGACGTATGGGCGTCCAAGCTTATGGGCGTGAGTTCAACCACCTCTCTCGTTATGCCCCTCGGGACGTGACCAATGATGAGGACAAACAGGAGTTGTTTCGCAAGGGGCTTGCACCGCGGCTCCGATATGAGCTGTTGCCCTTCAAGTTACAGTCATACCAGGACCTGTACAACCAGGCTCTCACCCTGGAGCAAGGCAGGAAGGAGCTGGAAGCTTCCAAGAGAACAACGCAGGGGGACCATCAGAGTTCCTCGGGTTCTGAGGTCAAGAAGCGCAGGGTCTTTGTGCCATTCGGCGCGGTGCCACGTGCTCCATACCCTTCCCAGGCCCTCAGGATACAGGCCACCTCCGCCTCGCCCAGCTACTTCGACCGTGGGTGCGGCTGGAAGTGGGTTTCGTCCTCAGCTTCCTGCACCACCGAGGCCCACTTGCTACAGTTGTGGCCAGCCGGGTCACTTCTCAAGGGAGTGTCCTCAGAAGGCACCTACTACCGCAACACCTGCAACCGCTCCCTCTACACCAGCAGCCAAGGCTATGACTGTCAGCTGTGGTCGTCTGAACCACGTCTCTGCTGAAGGAGCTGAAGAGGACCCCGGTGTTCTCATGGGTACGCTTCGAATTAATGAATATACAGCTTCAGTCTTGTTTGATTCTGGAGCATCGCATTCATTCATGTCCATAGCTTTCGCACATTGGCACCAAACACTGTTTGTGGTCATGGACTCCCCTCTAGTGGTTAAAACACCAGGCTCTAGTTGGCGAACTAACTGGATTGCTCCGAAGGTCCAGATTTCCATAGGCTATTGGTCTTTTCCTTTTCCGTTGATGGCCCTGAAGTCTGATGGTCTAGATGTCATTCTGGGCATGGACTGGCTAGTTAAATATCAGGCTAACTTGAACTGTGCTGCCAAGTCTGTCACAGTGATCCACCCAGCCGTCGGGCTAGTGAGTTACTGGTCCCCTTCATCCGCAACTCCATCTGCTGCCACTCCTCTCTCTCCGGAGATCAGTCTATACTTTATGCAAGGTATCACCCCACCTGAGATGCGTGAGGTAGGGGTGGTGTGTGATTTTCCCGACGTCTTTCCTAAAGAATTGCCTGGCATGCCAGCTGATCGAAGTGTGTAGTTTGTCATCGAATTGGTTCCGGGAACTGCTCCGATTTCCAAAAGGCCTTACCGCATGCCGGCGGAAGAGTTGACTGAGCTGAAGAAACAAATTGATGAGCTGATGGAGAAGGAATTCATTCGGCCTAGCAGCTAACCCTAGGGTTGCCCTGTCATCTTTGTCAAGAAGAGGGATTCTAATGTTCCTCGTCTGGTTGTCGATTATCGGCCTCTAAATGCGGTAACCATCAAAAAACAACTATCCTATTCCCCGGATAAATGACCTCTTCGATCAGATAGCTGGAGCAACGGTATTCTCCAAGATGGATCTGAGGTCAGGCTACCATCAGATCAAAATCAGGAAGGAGGATATTTCGAAGACGGCTTTCACTACCCGTTATGGTTTATACGAGTATACCGTCATGTCCTTTGGTCTCACCAATGCCCCGGCTACCTTCATGAGGCTCATGAACTCCATCTTCCATGAGTACCTCGACAAATTCGTCATAATATACATTGATGACATCCTCGTCTACTCCAAAACCGAAGAAGAGCATGCTGAGCATCTTCAGCTAGTTCTGACGAAGCTTCGTGATCATCGTCTCTATGCTAAGTTCTCCAAGTGTGAGTTCTGATTAAATGAACTCATCTTCCTAGGTCATGTGGTGTCAGCTGGTGGAGTAGCTGTAATACCTGACAAGATTCAGTCAATTCTGGATTGGGCGACTCCAAAGTCGGTCAAGGACATTCGTAGCTTCCTTTCGTTGGCGGGTTATTACCGCCGATTCATCGAAGGCTTCTCCAAGATAGCCAAAGCTTTGACAGACCTTCTCAAGAAGGATAAGAAGTTCGTATGGACAGACAAAGCTGAAGAGATCTTCCAAACCCTAAAAGTCAAACTCACGACCACTCATGTGCTTGTCCTTCCGGACACCAACAAGGACTTTGTCGACTTCTGTGACGCCTCTTTACAAGGCTTAGGCTGTGTGCTGATGCAAGAAGACCATGTAGTAGCATATGCTTCTCGCCACCTTAAACCGCATGAGCACAACTATTCAACTCATGATCTAGAGCTTGCTGCCGTGGTTCATGCTCTGAAGCAATGGAGACCCTACCTGCTGGGCAAACGTTGTGAGATCTTCTCGGATCACCAGAGTCTGAAGTATCTCTTCACCCAGTCAGATCTAAATCTCCGACAGAGAAGATGGTTGGAATTAATCAAGGACTATGATGTGACCCTCAGCTATCAGCCCGGCAAGGCCAACGTCGTGGCAGATGCACTGAGTCACAAGTCTTATTGCAACACCCTGATGGTTGAAAAGGCTCAACCTGATCTTCATGAGGATTTTGCCCGTTTGAATCTGGAGATTGTTCCCTCCGGATATCTAGCAAAGTTAGAGATCAAATCCACTCTTGAGGATGAGATCAAGGCTGCCCAACATTAGGATGCTGGCATCAAAAAGATCAAGAAGAATATTGCAAGTGGGAAAGCTAAATGTTTCTCCATTGATGACTCTGGTGTTGTCTATTTCGGGGACCGTCTGGTGGTGCCCAAGAGTGGGAATACCAAAGGTTTGATACTTTCAGAAGCTCATGAATCACCCATTTCCATTCATCCGGGTAGTACCAAGATGTACCAATATCTCCGCAGCAAATTCGGGTGGACTCGCATGAAGCGAGAAATTGCTAAGTATGTTCCTGAATGCGACGTCTGTCGCTGTGTAAAGGCTGAACATCAAAGGCCAGCGGGTACCCTTCGCCCCATAGTTATTCCCGAGTGGAAATGGGATGAAGTGGGTATGGACTTCATTACCGGTTTCCCGAGGTCCCCAAAGGGTAACAATGCCATTTGGGTAGTCATTGATCGTCTGTCCAAGGTCGCCCATTTCCTCCCTGTTCGCGAGGATATCAACTCCAGTAAGCTGGCTGATCTGTATATGGCCCGGATTGTTCCTTTGCATGGGGTTCCACTGAGGATCATCTCAGACCGTGGAAGTCTATTCGTGTCCAGATTCTGGCTGAACTTTCAAACTGCTATGGGAACCCGTCTCAACTTCAATACTGCTTACCACCCTCAGACTGATGGTCAGACTGAAAGGGTAAACCAAGTTCTGGAGGACATGCTTCGGGCATGTGTTATCTCCTTCGGTAAAGGTTGGGAAAAGTATCTCCCCCTCGCCGAGTTCTCCTACAACAATAGCTTTCAAGCTAGTATGCAGATGGCTCCATTTGAGGTTCTCTATGGGAGAAAATGTCGGACTCCTCTGAACTGGTCCGAAACCAGAGAGAGGCCACTCTTCGGTCCTGATGGGATCAATGAGGCTGAAGAGAAAGTCCGTATCATTCGAGAGAATCTCAAGATTGCTCAGTCCAGGCAGAAGAGCTACTATGACAAGCATCATCAGGAGGTTTACTATTCCATTGGTGATAAAGCCTACCTTCGTGTCTCTCCCCTCCGTGGGGTACGCCGTTTCGGGATCAAAGGGAAACTGGCACCTCGCTTTGTTGGTCCTTTCACTATCCTGACTAAGAGAGGTGATCTCTCCTACCAGTTGGAGATCCCAGAGAAATTCCCGGATGTGCATGATGTGTTCCATGTCTCTCAACTCCATCGTTGCTTCAAAGATCCTATCCGTGGGGTTGATCATGAAGTGTTGGACATCCAGGAGGATCTGACTTACCGTGAGCATCCTATCCGCATCTTGGATGAAGCGGAAAGCAAAACTCATAATAAGACCATCAAGTTCCTCAAGATCCAGTGGTCTAACCATTCTGAAGAAGAAGCAACCTGGGAACGTGAAACTAGTATTCGTCAGGAATACCCCGCCTTCTTCACTCAAGCCTTGAATCTCGGGACGAGATTCCTGTAAGGGGGGTAGATTTGTAATAGCCCCAGTTTGGTACTGTAAAAATTTGAACCAAATTTTCACTTTTGCATTGTCATCTTGCATCATGGCATACATATTTAAATTGCTAAGTTTAATAAAGCAACAATTGGAAAACATTTAAAAAGGAAGCAAAACCCTTCCCAAATCTCCAACCCAAATGCATTGCTCAAATTGGCAAACAAATTATTCTTGAGTTCAAATTTTCCAGGAAGTTCCAAGAATATATTTTATAAATATTTGTCAAAGGAAAATTCTTGCCAAGCAAAGAATTAAAGTTGAGATTTCAAAATTGGTTCAAATCAAATTATATTTTTGAAACCATGTTAAACAGTCCAAAAATTCAAACTAAAAACATGGGGAGCTTCCCTATAATGTTATGAGTCTACATGAATTGTTATAGAATTTTTGGGGTTGTTTAAGTGCCTCAAATAAATACCTAAAACCCTACTGGTTTAAAGTTAATCAAAATGAACAAAATGGAGCCAGGGGGTTTTCTGTAAGACGTCATCGTCTCTTTCCTGTCGCCACAGTGAACTCACTGGCGCCATGCCGCCCGCTCGCCCCTGCGCCACGGTGCCTGCTCCCTCGGTGGATAAGGAGGCCTTCGTGTCGCCCTCTCTCTCCCCCTCACTCGTTCCTCCCTGTTTTTCCCGTGAAGAAACCCTAACCCTAGCTCCCATGGACGCCGTCGACCCGCCGCCGTCGCCCGTGCATCGCCGCCGCTAGGAGCCTCCCCGAGCAGATCGAAGCGGGGCAAAATCTCTGCCTCGTCGCCCTCGTCGTCCTCGTCCAAGGAATCATGAAGGGGAGCTCGGAATCACCGTTGTTAACCTCGTCTTCGTCTGCGCCGGCCGCCGCTCCGCCATGCCATTGCCACCACCTCCGACCTCCCTCTTCACCGCCGAGCAGCCGCACGCTTCTAGGGTGAGAAGCCCGTCCTCCTGGACATCGTCATTCTCGCTCTCTCTCTCTCTCTAGTTCATCGCTGTCGTCGTAGCTCGCCGTCGGCCTCCGCTGGGCGCCGACGCACGCGTCACTCCGGTGACCGGTACGTAGCGGCGCCGCCCATTTTGGTTCCCCGCACAACGGCACGTCGAACGCACCCCGTAGATCGTCCACGCACGCACCCCGTCGGCGGATCCGTGCGCGACGCCGCTGGTGGTCACCGCGTGCGCGCGCCGGTTGTGGCCTCGGCCCAGTCAAAATGCTTCGTCGGTACTATCGGGCTGTTAGCCGGAAGTACTGACCGTGTGTTGTTTCGGTACTGGATACTTCGTTTTCTATTTCGAAAGTAGCTCGGAAGTTGAGCTAGAAGTACCGACTTGACCGGTACTACCAGGTAGTTAGCCGGAAGTACCGACCGTAGGCTGTTTCGGTACTAGATACCCACGTTTTATCACGGAAGTAGATCGGAAGTTGCACCGGAAGTACCGACTTGCCGGTACTACCGGGCATTTTTCCGGAATTACCGACCGTAAAACTTTTCGGTACTGGATACCTCCTGTTAGTTTCCGGAAGTGGCTCACAAGTAGCTCCGAAAGTACCGACTTGGCCGGTACTACCGGGCCGTTAGCCGGAAGTACCGACTCAACTAATTAAAATTGGGAAAAAACATAACTTAATAAATATTGTTTCAAACTTTGCAAATGGTATACCAAAATGATTAGCAAATCAAAGGCTATCTAGTTATACTAATTTCACAGCATGACAACAACTTTTCCTTTGATGTCATTTTCGAAAATGGTTAAAAGAATTAAATTTGAATAACCGTTTAATTCACCGTTTAATCATCGTTAATCGGAAAAATGCAAACGAAGTATAAAAATGATCAGAAAGACCATACCTACATGATAACATCATCCTCATGCATATTTAAACCACATTTTGTACTGTAATAGTTCATAAGCAAGGTGGTCATTAAATTAAACATGGGGTTGTTACCAAATAATTGCCCCAATTATTTGGGCACTCCATTTAAATTGTTAGCTAAATTCAATGATGATATCAGTGAATAAACTTGACATGTCATCATGATTGTGTATTGCACCTTTTGTGTTCCTGTTATTTATTTGTTCTACTGTTATTTGTTTGTGAATCGGTAGATTCAGGAGTCGAGGTTCCCCCTACAAACCCCGACGATTCGTGCTATCAGCCCCATCAGCAAGGCAAGAGATAACCTAACTTTCTGTGCATATCTCATCCTATTGATTTACAAGTATTTTCTCCACCATAATATTGCTTTCGATTCCAATGTAAACTTTTGGTCAATGTATAGAGTATCCTATTGATTGCATGTTCCTTACACCATTACATGTTTTCCCTCCTATTATCCATAGGTTTGATATGTTGGCCTGAGTTAATTCATATCTGCTGAACATATGCTTAGCTATGCTTAGCCATGCTTAGTCGAATGCTTAGTCGTCCGGTGTTTATTTCCATGCTTGTGAAGTTGATGGAATATTCGGACGAGGTGGAAACTTGTGGTACTTAATTAAAATGCTTAAAGGCTTGGATGAGTTGCCATCGGGGGATGGTGTTTTGCCTCATTCTTGTAGCCTAGGCTGATAGTGCTTTTAGTTAGAACCAAGAACCGAGCGTGCTTCCAACGGTGGGACATATGGAATCCTTACTAACCGAATAAATTGTGCGGGCGTATCCAAGAGTCCTCTAGTTTGCGCTTTCCATTTGCGTGTGAGTTGCAGGTTGATGAAGGCGTGATGAGGACGGTGGTGTTTAGGATATGGCGATGGGGGCAGGGTGTTGAAATAGGCACTGAACCTGTCCTGTCGTCACGATGACCCTTGGATAGTCTCATGCAAGGTAAAGGTTTAACCGCGCCCGCCCTGCCGGCTTTCCCAGGAAGAGAGCTAATTGATCAGGCAAGGGGTCGGACGGTACCGGTGGTAAAAACAGTACACCCCTGCAGGGTTTAATATTTTCAAAAATCCATGTACACGGTTATGGACAAATCTTGGGAAAGGCGGATTAGCTCACACAAAACCTGAACTTAGCTAAAATTTGGCAACATGTGTTTAAAAGGTTCATTTCCTCGAGGGTGATTCGAGGGAGTGCCTTGGTGGAGATGAGTGGTGGTTTCTGGCTACTGATGGTTCATTGTAAACTAAAGAATGAATGTTTACTATCTTATCCCCTTGTGAAAAGCCTTCTGAGTAGTCGATGCCATGAGTCAAGTCTTTAAAAAGTAAAAACTACCTTTATGCAAAACAACTACTATACAGCTTTGAAGCCAATCAACATTGGGCCTATATCGCCCTAGTAACCTCTTAGACCATAATTTGGATCTTGTTGTTTAGACAACTAAATTTGCTTCCGCATGATGTAATGTTGGGTCTGTGACCTCTGATGTGTATTTTGCTATCTTTCTCATTATATGAGTTGAACTATGATCTCTTGTGTCATAGAGTTGGTGATGTGCCAGATGTTCCGTTGTCTTGATCTCTTTATTATGCATTGATAGCTATGTCAGTGTTTATGGCATGATCGAGGTGTTGCGTTGCCGATGATCCATTCCGAGCACGCCTGCCAAAGGTTTTGGCCTGGGAGTGGTAACCCTAATAACCTTCGATTGTATAGCATAGCATGTGGGTTACATAGCATCTCTGTATAATTCTGGGGTCGGGGCGCTACAATATTCATCCTTACATACAAGCTATTCACATTATAAAAACAAATCTTCCATTCATACATGCGGGAAGTTATTCACATTATTTATAATGCGTAAAAAAAAATCCTTCCTTCAAATAATATTTTTTAAGATTCCCGCAGCAACGTTACATAAGTGGCAAACCTATGTTCATTTGTTTCTTTAAACTATTTCCATGATGAAATTAGTAGATCGCTAGAACGTGGGAGTGGTCAAACTTCATTAACTTTGATTGTTAATGAATGTAAAATATTTGAAGTGATGGGCTAAGTATAGTCAACTAAAACATTGCAATTTTCGTCTCTTGAAAAATATTATAATGGTATAATAATTATTGTACTTCGTAAAATAGATCATGTATATTACATCAAAGACTTACGCAACACAGAGATATTGTTCAACCCGTGGAAGTTGCACGGACAGTAACATATAGTTTTAAAAATATACATTAAGAATATAGAGCAAAGTTAATTATACCCTATAGATAGGTTCCTACTAAAAATGTATACTTTCCGTTAGTTGTCCACAGGTAAAAGAGGTACTACAATCTTCCACTTACTTCATTATAATACGTGTATTTATGTTTTTTCCATAGCATGACTGCTTATTATTTCTGAATTTTGCTGATACAGCATGCACAAACACAACAAATATATAAATAATAGTGTATTTCACTTGGAGGAATCCAACACTTAATGAATGATATGGATCTATGACCGCTTGATGATACCTACTTACTTCAACATATTATATTCATTCCCACCCAACATGACTAGGGCTTTGTTGTGGTGTGGACCATATGCCTAAGTGTAGGTTTCTGTGGTGTGGGAGCAACTGACACAGCCGGCGGCATCTGCAGGCGGGATTGGGCACAAGCATGTACACTTACACACGATGTACCCAGGTTCGGAGCCCTCATGGTGAGGTAACACTCCTACTACTGCTGTGTTCTTGCTTATTTATGGTGGATAGGTTACAAGCTTGCTCCTTGAGCTGTATATGATCGTCCGGCTAGAGAGGCCGGGTCAGGGTAGTCTAGGGTTTCCAGGAAAAGCCTGTCCTCTCCTCTATGATCCCTCTCTCCGATCTCTCCAGTCCGTTCGGTCTCCCTTCTATCTGGTCGCACCGCCCCTTATATAGGGCTGAGTAGGTGCTGTACATGGTGGGTCCGGCTCATTACACACTGACTGGTGGGGGCCGGCTGCCCGACCCGGACCCGGCGGGTCTGGCTACAGTCTTCTTCCTTCCCACAGTGCTCTTCCATCATGTATAGTGGACGTCGCACGGTATGAAGGCGCCGCTGTCGGGGACGTGCGAGGCCGGGTGGCGCGCTTCTAGTCTGGTCGGCTCCAGCCCCACCGGGTGGGGTCAATGTCGCAACCGGACGCTCCGTACTGTGGCGACGTGGAGTCTGGCGGCCGCGTCGTGGGCGGCGTGGGAAGAGTACTCCCCCATGCTGTCTTGTCGGCGACCCTGGCCGGCTGGTGGCAGCCGGCATTGGGCTGATCCGGCTGTCTCTTCGGCATGTGTCCGATGGGATGCGGTGGTTGACTTCTCCTTGCAGGTGATCCGGCTGGCAGATGGCCAGCTGGCCAGGACGTAGCCGGCCAGCCCTCCAGCCGGCCAAGCTCCTAGCCGGCCAAGTCCGGTAGCCGGCCAGAGTCGAGTAGCCAGCCAGCTGCCGGTCGTCGGCTTCTCGATTGGCCATGTCCTGGTCTTTGGTATATCGGGGGATCATACCCCCGACACTAGTCCCCGAAGCTATTGTGGTCCTGCAGCTTTAGTAGGAGGGACTCGGCAGGTTTCCCCCAAAAAATAATGTAGGAAACAAATGTCGTTAAATCGTTAGTGCAATAAGCCAAAAGGTTGGCAATTTTACTTTTCATCTTTTAGTCGATTTAGGTGTCGGCTCGCCCTTGCCTTACCCCCTTAGCCGTTTTCTGTGCACCCGGCCGGTCATGACCACTGCTCTGGCCGGCGAGACTACAGCGCGGAACTGCAGAGTGGGCCGGCTGGTCGAATGCACAGTCAGACTTTAGGAGTTTGACTTAGGCGAGCGAGACAAGGTTTTTGCGGCCGGCTGGATGCTTATTCTTTCCTTTGATGCTTTTCGCGAGTGAGCCTTCCAGCTTTTGCTCTGGCCGGCGAGTCTGCAGTGCGGGACCGCAGAGTGGGCCTTGGGCGTCCAACACGCTAGTAGGCAATCGCGAGAGAGAATAAACAGCTGGCTAGCCATAGTTGGACGATAAAACATAACTTGCATTGATACAAGGTAGCCCCCGAGTGTCTTTCAGACCTATCCACTTTCGTGTGCCTGGTGCAAAAACTTACGTGAAGATACTTACATTCTTATTTGTTGGTGCAGACAGAGACGAGGTGCTGCAGCCGGCTAGGAACCAGCCGGCCCAGCAGCCAAACGCGCTGGGAGCAGCCGGCCTGGTCTCGAGCCGGCCAGGCCGCCTAATCGGAGACAGCCGGCCCGACTCCCAGCCGCACCAGCAGCCGAATGGGCGGCCGAACATGGCCCATCGGGTGCAGCAGCCAGCAGGCTGGGAGTAGGCGGACGAGGCGGCTTAGGCGGACAGATGACAGCCGACCCAGCGGCCGAAAACGAGGTGCAGACGGACGCGGCCCAGCCGGTCTTTCCTTTCTTTCTTCTCTTGTCTTTTTTCCTCAGCCGAGCTGGCTTTCCCTTTTTCTTCTTCCTTTCTTCCTTTCTTCTTTTCTTCTTTCCGCCGGCTCCCTCCTCCGATTCCTCTTCACCTGGACAACCGGACGGCGGAGCAGCAAGGCGGGGCGGCGAGGACGGGCGGGCGCGGGCAGACGAGGGTGACGTGGAGGATGCCGGCGGGTAGGAGAGGACAACGCGGGCGCGAGCCCGGGGCGGTGGTGATGTCGAGCTCTGGAGTCCCCGAGTTTCCAGGAGGGGAAAACAGGATGCGGATGCGGGAGCCGGCCACGGCGCGCAGGGAGCGGCCGACCGAGGCGGGCGCGGGCAGACGAGGGCGACGTGGAGGATGCCGGCGGGTAGATGAGGACGACGCGGGCGCGAGCCCAGGGCGGTGGTGATGTCGAGTCCCGGAGTCCCTGAGTCCCCGAGTTTCTAGGAGGGGAAAACAGGATGCGGATGCGGGAGCCGGCCACGGCGCGTAGGGAGCGGCCGACCGAGGCGGGCGCAGGCAGACGAGGGCGACGTGGAGGATGCCGGCGGGTAGACGAGGACGAAGCGGGCGCGAGCCCGGGGCGGTGGTGATGCTGAGCCCCGGAGTACCCGAGTCCCCGAGTCCCCGAGTTTCCAGGAGGGGAAACAGTTGGCGCCTTGAGACGGCGACAACGTCGATGATGGAGCCGAAAGTTGTGACAAGGCCGGTGGCGACCCGCTCACCGAGCCGGCCACGGGATCCCGTGCAGAATGTGACTCCAGCCGCTATTTCCTGCCCCACGGTGGGCGCCAAATGTCGTGGTGTGGACATATGTCTAAGTGTAGGCTTGTGTGGTGTGGGAGCAACTGCCACAGCCGGCGGCATCTGCAGACGGGATTGGGGACAAGCATGCACACTTACACACGATGTACCCAGGTTCGGAGCCCTCATGGTGAGGTAACACTCCTACTCCTGTTGTGTTCTTGCTTATTTATGGTGGATAGGTTACAAGCTTGCTCCTTGAGCTGTATATGATCGTCTGGCTAGAGAGGCCGGGTCATGTATTCTAGGGTTTCCAAGAAAAGCCTCTTCTGATCCCTCTCTTCGATCTCTCCGGTCCGTTCGGTCTCCCTTCTATCTGGCCGCACCCCCCTTATATAGGGCTGAGGAGGTGATGTACATGTGTGGGTCCGGCTCATTACACACTGACTGGTGGGGACTGGCTGCCCGACCCGAACCCGGCGGGTCCGGCTACAGTCTTCTTCCTTCCCACAGTGTTGTTCCATCATGTACAGTGGACGCTGCACGGTATGGAGGCGCCGCTGTCGGGGACGTGCGAGGCCGGGTGGCGTGCTTCCAGTCTGGTCGACTCCAGCCCCGCCGGGTGCGGGTCAATGTCGCAACGGGACGCTCCGTACTGTGGCGACGTGGGAAGAGTACTCCCCCATGCTGTCTTGTCGACGACCATGGCCGGCTGGTGGCAGCCAGCATTGGGCTGATCCGGCTGTCTCTTCGGCGTGTGTCCAATGGGATGCGGTGGTTGACTTCTCCTTGCAGGTGATCCGGCTGGCAAATGGCCAGCCGGCCAGGACGCAGCCGGCCAGCCCTAAAGCCGGCCAAGCTCCTAGCCGGCCAAGTCCGGCAGCCGGCCAGAGTCGAGTAGCCAGCCAGCTGCCGGTCGTCGTCTTCTCGATTGGCCTAGTCCTGGTCTTTGGTATATCGGGGGGATCAGACCCCCGGCAGGCTTCATGTGTAATGCAAGGCTAAAAAGGGATGATGTATCTTCACTAGCTCCATTTTGTTAAATATAATATAAATATATCCATGTCGATGATAAAAAAATTCCTAAATTATTTACAACTGTCCAAAGCACATCCCTATCATTGCATAGGCATGAGAAATAATTAAGTGCCACTTTCTTGATTATGGAGCATTGACAAATATATGTTAAGGCAGCTATCTACAACATGGTAATGAGATTAAAATTAGTTAACCCAATATCGTAAATGTCTTCTTAATCATGCACAACCAAATCTAAATTGAGCTCAGCGGGACTTTTTTTTTTAAACCGAAGGCAAAAGTTTTGCCTTGTCCATTTATTAAGCAGAAAGGTGCCCGGTTTATTATCGGAAGAAACCGGACGAAAACCATACAACAACACCACCCCACGGGGCGAAGCCCCCACAACCACAAGAACAACTAGAGCCAAGCTCCAAACACCACTCCGCAACGAGCCGGTCAGCCATCCACCCATGCCGGAGAGAAGAGGTCGTAACTGCTATGGGAGGAGCAGATACAAGACGCTCCAACGTAGACGAAAGCGACAAACCCAACAGGAGCCCCGACGACGACCAACACCGTGAGCAACCTTGTCGCCCACACGACACAAAGGTGGAGCACCCGCGATGTTGTAGAAATCTCGGAGCCGCCGCCCCGACATCCACCTCTTCGTCACGCCCTGCGCAATCCACCTGCACCACCTTGCGGGGCCGCCGCCCCGACATGCCACCGCTCGCACCCGAGCTGCAACGCCGCACGACCTAGTTGCCCGCAGCCAAAACTGCCTAGAGCAACTACCCGCGGGACTGGTTTGATATCTCTTGCATAGTTCTTCTACCATGGAGGTTACCAAAGGTTCAGAGTATAAATTTGGATTTACCTCCGTTAGCCCAGCCATAATGGTCTTGTGATGAATGAAATAGGCAACATGGAGTCTGGGATGCTTTGGGATGATAACATGAGTTGCTCAACAACTACAGTCGTGCAATACCATGTGCAACACCCAAATTCCCCAAATTAGTCATGCATAGATGTGCACTCTGTAGGCTTCTTTCTCTTTGAATATCTGACATACATTCACATGTCTTCTCCTGAAATAAGAAATTAAGACCCATTAAGTAAGAAATTCAAACACTGTCCGATTGCCGACAACACAAAAAATCCAGTTCGCACCGTATCTCAAATCTTGGGCATACGTACGTAGTCTATTGGATGCAATTAGAACCCTATCATGTGAACTGCCAACAATCTTGGCCATACATAGTCCATTGCGGCACTTGGAGCCTGACATGTGAACTGCCAGATGCTTATTGGATGGCTGTTGAGAATTTGAGATCTGGGCGCCCCGCCGTCAAAAGATGCAACTGCTGGGGAGTCAACAGGCAATCTGAGACAACTCAACATTGGGTGTTGCTGGCCTGGTGCTTCCAGATGATAGAGCAAAGCACGTACCATGCATGCAAATTTGATCGTTCGAGCCTCTGAGGTATGCAACAACGGTGGAGGCAGCTTGTTATGCGGCAATTAATTAACGGAGGAGCTCTTGGACATCCGATTAGCAAGAGAGAACGCCAGGATTTGAGGAACCGTGCAATGGAGGAAACCTCTCTCGCCGGCCAACCATGTCTTGCAGCGCGTCGGCACATGCAGACCTCGGCTCTTCAGGATTGCAAGATCCATGAAGACTGAAAGGAGGAGGAGACATCTCCCACAACCGTGAATCAATTCGAGGTGTAGGCGACAATTAGATGAAGACGGCGAATCAATTCGAGGCGGAGCGGCAGCGGCCATCAGATGTGTTTTTATTTCTTTCTTTATTTTGTTACGATTATAGGAGACACGAAGTGAGAAGAGGCGAAAGGCACATCATCTGGCGGTTGTCAATCAATCACGGATAGATCAGACGGCTAAAACTTGCTAACCACCAGGATTAACGTGGAGCCTAGTAGGGAGTCTCCAATTAGTAAATATACTAGTCATCAACCCGTGCGCCTGCGCGGGCTAGTTATTTAGGACATACATTAAAAATAATTTGGAAAAGTTTTTTATATTCACGTTTACAAATAGAAAGAATTAATAGTTCTCTCTTCATTTGTTATTTATCACGTGGTATTTTGTTTACCTATGTATTGAAAAGAAATTTGCAGTTGCCTAATTCGTCGGTTGGAAAGCTCATCTACCAGCAAAAGCATGTAGCGGGGATGAATTTCCCTTGTGTCACTGATATAAGGTTTTTCTTCCGAACAACATCTACAATTGAACTGTAAGTTAATGGCTATTCGAGAAACAAAAATCTTTTATGTACGGCTGAGAGAAGATATATATGTTACCTGATGTCGTAATGTAAGCAGTATCAACGGGAAATAGACACCAGCAGAGTACCAATAGACATCCCTCCTCTAAAGTACAACGTACTTTACTGGTAGTTTCTATCAACCGGCTGATCTACTTTTGTACTGTGATCGTTGGTGGTCCTTGCGGGGAAATAAAATTGCATATGTCAACAAACTGAATAAGAAACACTTACAGTATATGGTATGGACAATAAAAAAGGGTAGTCAGTTCTTAATTGCACTGCGTAACATATTTAAATTTGATTTATTGGGAGGACAAAATCCTTAAAAGAATGCAATCTAACAAAGGCCACTGGATCAACATATGTACTCAGTACTCGTATTGCATCAGAAGAATTATGATGCCCATACTATTTGGGTCACTGAACACAGAGAACCATCAACTTAGCTGACCAAGTTCTAATCTGAAGCATATAGTCCTACTCAACAGAAATTCACATAAGGTAGCTGCCAGAGAATCTATGATAATTCAGTAATTCACATATGCATTTCATCAAACACATGTCACAATTACATGTATCGATGTGAATTTTGAGTGCTGATGGTTACAAAGCAAAAGGAAATCATCCAAAAAAATATGATGAAACCAAGAGTTGAATTAGAACTTCTCACATAAATTTGTCCCAATCAAAATTGCAATTTTGAAGTTCCTATGGAAGTTAAATATTTGTCATAGACTATGTTTCTGGTTCTACGCAGCAATAACACTTTATCCATATGTCTTGCAGCAATGTTTTGTTCGCCAAATGTATTAGAGACTAAATAAGCTAAACATAAACATTCACTAAACCTTCAGCAGGAGTCATGCTGGATCAAGTAGATGAGAAGTTTAATTAAACTGGGCATCATGGCCAGACTGCACCATGAAGCCTCGCAGAATACCGATCAATGCTTCCATGTACAAAGAACCTTTTACAATCCAATCATGTCGAATATCACCAACAATTTTAAATCAGGAGCTCACCTGGGGATCAGCGATGCCTGAGCCGAAGAGAGTGCGCAATGCAAGCAATGCAATACTGTCACAGAATGCTGTGTGATCTTGGCGTCGAAGATGCATGGTCCAAATTTCGGTAGTCGCTGCCATGAAGGCGCACATCCGTGATGGTTTCTCCACCTCGCTCCTCCATAAAAGGAATCAGCTACGTGGGAGCGGGATGACTGTCAGATAGAAATCAACGCCACCAAATCAAGGGAAGGAGACTTTTAGAGATGTTTATTTGACAGACAAAATGATTAAACATTAAGATCTTACTCTGGAAAATACAAATAATATATTGCAAATTTCAGAGACATAAAATGAAACTTGATCACGGTCGTTAGAGCTTGCTAGGGCCTTTGATAGGAAGAAGTTAGCAAAGTGTAGAGCATCATTATAATTAGAAAGGCTGCTCTTGGCTGACCTATTGTCGGACGTGACATGCATGCTGCAGTTGACGAATGGTTAAAAGACATGTAGCCTGCTCGCCCATGCGCTTCATTGGTCTTCTACAACAGCCGCACATCGTCAACCCATCTTCTTGCTCGGATGTTGTAGCGCCCCGACCCCGGAATTATACACAGAGGCTATGTAAATGGCACAACCATCAATGTATAAAACAAAGATCGAGACTTGTGGAACAAACCGGCACATTGCATGACTCTACGACACAAAACATATAGCAACTCATATAATGAGAAGAATACAAATATTACACAACAAAAGGATCACGGATCCGACAATACATCAAGCGGAAGCGGGTAGTGTTGTCTAACAACAAGAAGCAAATTATGGCCTAAGAGGCCTACAGATAAACATCACCCAAGCCAGCTTGTTCCACGGTCCCAAGCTGCCACCTGGGAACCCCAAACTACTCGTCGACGTCCACGAAGAACCCACCTAGCTGCTCGGTGTCGTCCTCTTCTGAAAATACAAATATCGATGTAGCAAAGAGAGACTGAGTACGACGTACTCGCAAGTTTAGTAGGGCGATATAGGCCCAATGCTGACGGAGGCTCTAAAGCTGTATGAAGTGGCTATTTTGCATAAAGCTAGATTTTCTTTTAAAAGATGGAAAAGACCCATGGCAGCGACTACTCAGAATATTTTCTGTAAAAGGGATGAGAGAGTAACATTTTATCTTCGGTCCTCATCGAACCTACTTGTAGCCAAACCACTCATCTCCACCAAAGGCACTCCCTCGAATCCCCCTCGAGAAATGAACCTTTAATCACAATTTGATTATGCAACCTTTAGCTGCCATATCAATTAGGTTAAAGTTCTCTATGAGCTAATCCGCCTTTCCCAAGATTTGTCCATAACCGCGGACACGGCTTTTCGAAAAGATTTAACCCTGCAGGGGTGTACTAATTTACCCATCGGCACCGTCCGGCTCACCTAATTGGCCCTCTCCCTGGGAAGGCCGGTGAGTGGGCGCGGTTAGACCTTTACATTGCATGAGGCTTACTCAAGGACCATCAGTGTGCGGAAGGACAGGTTCAGCGCCTCCAACGCCCTGCCCCGCGGCCACATCCTAAACACCACCGTCCTCATCGTTTCTTTGAATATTCTATGATTTTCCCAAATTGTATTTTAAATCTGCCATTTCTGTATTTAATAAATAAAGACAATTTAATTTATTCAACAAATCATGAAAATGGTACCAACAGATAGGTATGAATTTTCTAAGCATTTTGACATATTGTTTGCATTTTTCCGAATTGTGGTTCAAAAGTTATTAAATTTCAAAGTTTTAATTCATTTTCAGTTTTTGAAATAAATTTCAGAAAAACCGGCCGAAACGTTTTCCACCGGGCCGCGGCTAGCCACAGCCACTGACGGCCCGGGCCCGTGGCCACGCTGGCAGCCACATCGGTGTGGGCGGCCCACGGTCAGTTTGACCCGGGCGATGCCACGACCGGCGCGGGGCGCGCGGTGACCGCGACGGTGGCGCGCACGGATCCGGCGACGGGGAGCCTGCGGGAGCGAGCTACGGGTCGCGTTCGACGCGCCTATCTACGGGGAGCCCAGAACGGGCGGCGCCGTGACCTAATGGTCGTCGGAGCGATGGAAACGATGGCGACCGGCGGCGGCCCCAACACGAGCTACGGCGACACGGCGAACTACGACGAGAGGAGGGAGGAGAGGAGGTCCAATCGGACGGCGAGCTCACCCTCGTTGCGTGGATGCTCGCGTCGGTGAAGGAGGAGGTCGGAGACGGCGGCAAACGGCTCGACGAAGCCTCACCGTCCGCGGGGAAGAAGGGGATGGCTCGGTCGATCTGCGGCGTCCCGGGGCGATTCCGTCGATGAGGAGGAAGAGGACGACGAGGCGTAGCGACTGGCGGTCTTCGATCTGCTCGGGGAGGCTCCAGGCGACGGCGATTCGGCGGCGAGCTCGAGCTATGCGTCGGCCATGGCGCGGAAGCGGAGGGAGAGAGGGAGCAGAGGAAGGAGCGAGTGAGGGGAGAGAGGGAAGGCAGGGCCCGGCGTTGGCCTCTTATCCACGAGCTGGAGGGGGGGTCCGGCCGTTGCGTGCGGGGAGGCCGAGGACGGCGCGGCACGGAGGCATGGCGCCAGTGCCCGTGTCGCCACGGTGTCGATGACGATTTTGCAGATACCCCCCTACTTCTTTTCCCCTTCTCTTTTCTTTTACAAACAACAACTTTACCTATTTAATTGAAGCACTTATGGCATTCCAAAAATCATGAAATTTAATGGAAAATTCTTATTTGACTCAAGGGACCACTGGTAAAAATTTCAGCTCAATTTGAGAACGTTTGTAGAACAAACTTGTTTTACTTTCTTTTCTGCCCAATTTTTAGAACATTTAATTGGGATACTTAAGCCCTTTCCAAAATTTTGAGAAAATTTGTAAGCAATTTTATTACCTCAAGAAGCTGTCATAAAAATTTCAGCCCATTTGGAAACACTTTTATGTGTACTTAATTCAAATTAGCTCACAGGCATTTTTGGGGTGCTTGCTAAAATAATTTATTTAGGTTGGCATTTCCCGTGCAATTTTCATATTTGAAATTATGTGAACTTCCTGGACAAATATGAATTTAAATTTGGATTGTATTTGTTCAATAATATTCATCAACCTTGAATTATTAATTAAAGCCCAGGTATTATTTCATGTGAAACAATTTAAATATGGATGCCATGATGCAAACATGAAAAGCAAAAGTGAAAATTTGACCCATATTTTAGGGTACCAAAACTGGGCTGTTACAATTCTACCCCCCTTACAGGAATCTCGTCCCGAGATTCTAGAGTAGTAGGGATGAGGGAAACATGACAACACACATCTTCATCGTTGCAGGAGATTGGGCTAACTAACATGACATGCCGAAACGGCGGAAGGGACAGAAGATAGCTAAAGGCGTTAGACAAAACGAACTTTGCCCAAACCCATAAGCCATTGGAAAAAAACTAGGAACGACTTGACCAAACAAAGGTCGAGCCGAGGGTAGGACAACCGACCACCTTGTTCAGGATATTGGTCCAAGACCAAGACAATACCTCAAACCACCAAGAGGTGTAGATCATAGGGATTTGGCACCGTGAGGAGAAAGGACAGCTTCTTTTGGAATCCACGCTTGTGACGTACTAGACGTTTCCATAAGGTTGGAACCTCGGCCCTAACGGGACGGAAATGAATTGACCCAACGTCCGTGTGAGTGGGCAAAACCTTGATTTCACCGAGGTGGGAAGGATATAGCATTGATCCACAATTAGATGAGGAGATCAAACCTTATACACTAGCTATCCCTAAGATACAAGGAGTAAGGGAATTGACTGTTAGGTTTTTAGCACTCCGTGGTAAGATTCTCCCTAAGGTTATAGATATCACACTCGGACTTCGGAATAGCCTTCAATCAATCCTCAAGTGAAGATCGTGCTTGAAGCTAGAGAAAGGACATGAGGGGAACTATTAAGATAAACTACCCATGATACTCGTGGATAGTAGGGATTGAAAGGGTTTAGTGCAACAACTTTGCGGCGAGGCGCTTGAACCACAACACTGAACCCACCGGGTTTACTAAAAGATCTAGGTCATGCTCTTGGTAAACCACCAAGCACCATTTCTGCTTGAGGTTCAGATCTGGTTAGACGTGAGGATAAATTCAGACTTGACAAGTCCGAGGGAGGAGTTTGCTAAAGTTAGCCGATAGGTAGGATAACTAGATTCCCAAGACAAGGGCTATAGTGTCAAGCTCCAGAGCAAGAGATAGATTGGAAGTTTCATGGGGTCACGATTACTAAGGGAGTATTGCACCAGCTTGTACTCCAATCACTGAAGCACAACTGATTCCTGATGGGGAAACACCGGTAGATGATGAGATTTGACAACTTATTCTTATTTAGGAACGACTCGGTTAGGGCTTGGTGTGCACACCTGGCTTAATCAGCAGGAGGTAACAACCTACCAGCTCAATAATGCACGTATACATAACCAACTTGTGATTTAACCCGAGGAGACAAAGCGAACTTCACACGGATCCACAGCGACAAAAGTCACTGGTTGTGAGAGAAACTTGCTATTCAAGGGAAAGGATGTGGTCTTGAGAGTCCCGACATGAATCTAACTCGTTGACCGGAGGTGTGCACCTAACGAAAGGACTTGGCAACACAGACAACTCAGCTCGATGATATGATTATCAATCACGCTAAGAGTGCCACCAAGACTTTGAATTTCAAAAATATCAATTGCTAAGAATATCCGATTACCACAACGGTATTCATCCTCAACATTCTCGAGCCCGGGAAGCTCGGAGGTAGATGGATAAGGAAGGGTAAGAGCATCACTTCATCGAGTACGTCATGAGACTAAGCACGACCTCTTGGTATGAAAGAGTGTGACACTCCAAGGTTGAACAGAACAAAAGCTGGACAAGCCTTTGATTCTGCGGATTACAATACTTTGACCTGGTCCGAGAAATCGACAAGGTACCGGAGTTTGTTTCTCCTAACATCTCGACGTGGAAAGTATTGACGGACCACAAGGGTAACATGCATCGGAACACACCCATGCACGGCAACACTTGACTATCAACTGACAGACGAAGGTCGGACAACAGATTTAGAATAAGAAAACAGGCTAACAACAATCCCAAGAGATTTGTAGAAGCCCTTGTTAGCACTCTTACGACAACTAGTGCTGAAAGGGGTTTCAGGATACGGTGTTAGTGGAGGAATCACAAACCTTGGTGGACCACTCGCTAGGAGCAATTTTGTCGTGATCTAGACAGTTCCATAACAGAGAGTTTAGCTAAAGATAGCGACAGGGGGAGCATTGTTAAGAAAAACAATTACGGCTGCAACCTCGAGTTTGAAGACTATAGATTTTGCCAACCTGATGTAGGGTTTGAAAATTTAACATCAGGGTTCAACGGAAAGATCTTGGGTTAAAGATCAGCTTCATGCACCGGGACTCATAATAGTATAATGCTCACAAGGGTGACAACCCTCATGAATCATTACACCAGAGCCCTAGCACAATCCGGGACCTTCGGTTCAAGATCTTGGCTAAATCAAATGAATGTCTTGACGATCCGCAATACTTCTTCTCTTCGGAATTTAGAATTTGCTGACAAGCAAAGTTAGCCAGTAACTAAAGGTAGAACCCAACCCCGTGATCCTAAAGATTTAGAATTTGCCGACGATCAGAAAACCGTTAAAATCAAATAGAGGTAAGATGGCACCGAGATCAGAGTGAATTGGATAAGGAGTAAAAAGAATCCTAGGAAGGTTTTCGCAACTCATTTTTAGATTAAAATAATTTTCACGCACTAGACTCGACATCGACCAATAGAAAGGGTTTCCTACAGGCAGTCCTGCTCTGATACCAACTTGTAGCGCCCCGATCCCGGAATTATACACAGAGGCTATGTAAATGGCACAACCATCAATGTATAAAACAAAGATCGAGACTTGTGGAACAAACCGGCACATTGCATGACTCTACGACACAAAACATATAGCAACTCATATAATGAGAAGAATAAAAATATTACACAACAAAAGGATCACGGATCCGACAATACATCAAGCGGAAGCGGGTAGTGTTGTCTAACAACAAGAAGCAAATTATGGCCTAAGAGGCCTACAGATAAACATCACCCAAGCCAGCTTGTTCCACGGTCCCAAGCTGCCACCTGGGAACCCCAAACTACTCGTCGACGTCCACGAAGAACCCACCTAGCTGCTCGGTGTCGTCCTCTTCTGAAAATACAAATATCGATGTAGCAAAGAGAGACTGAGTACGACGTACTCGCAAGTTTAGTAGGGCGATATAGGCCCAATGCTGACGGAGGCTCTAAAGCTGTATGAAGTGGCTATTTTGCATAAAGCTAGATTTTCTTTTAAAAGATGGAAAAGACCCATGGCAGCGACTACTCAGAATATTTTCTATAAAAGGGATGAGAGAGTAACATTTTATCTTCGGTCCTCATCGAACCTACTTGTAGCCAAACCACTCATCTCCACCAAAGGCACTCTCTCGAATCCCCCTCGAGAAATGAACCTTTAATCACAATTTGATTATGCAACCTTTAGCTGCCATATCAATTAGGTTAAAGTTCTCTATGAGCTAATCCGCCTTTCCCAAGATTTGTCCATAACCGCGGACACGGCTTTTCGAAAAGATTTAACCCTGCAGGGGTGTACTAATTTACCCATCGGTACCGTCCGGCTCACCTAATTGGCCCTCTCCCTGGGAAGGCCGGCGAGTGGGCGCGGTTAGACCTTTACATTGCATGAGGCTTACTCAAGGACCATCAGTGTGCGGAAGGACAGGTTCAGCGCCTCCAACGCCCTGCCCCGCGGCCACATCCTAAACACCACCGTCCTCATCGTTCATTTTTCCACCCACACACTCACACGCGAATGGAAAGCTCAAACTAGAGGACCCTTGACAAGCCCCTCACAACTTATTCGGTCACAGGGGATTCCATATGTCCCCACCTCCGGAAGCACGCTCGGTTCTTGGTTCTAGCTAAAAGCACTCTCAGCCTAGGCGGCAAGAATGAGGCAAATCACCATCCCCGATGGCAACTCATCCGAGCCTTTAAGCAACTTAATTAAGTACCACACACAACCTCCACATTGTCCGACCATTCCATCAATTACATGAATCATGGAAATAATTAACGAACAGCTAAGCATTTAAGTAAGCATGTCTAAGCATTGCTAAGCATATATTACAACAATTATATCTTTGTCTCAGGCCAACACATCAACCCTATGGTTCATAGGTAGGGATACATGTGATTGGCTCGGGAAAACATGCACTCATAGGATACTCTAATATTGATCAAAAACTGTCATTGGAATCGCATGCAATATTATAGTGGATAAAATAAGTTTATAAAGCCTTAGGATGCTAGATGCCAAGAAGGTTAGGTTATCTCTTGCCTTGCTGCCCGGGCGTGTAGTACTGCTCGTCGGGGTAGGTAGCGTTAATCTCAACTCCGGAATCTATCGATACCCAAAAGAAATACAGAGAACACATAAATCACACTATCACAAGGTGCAATGCGCAATCACATGATGACATGTCCAATTAATGCAAAGATAATATCATCTAATTTATTTACAAATTAAATGGAGTTCCAAATAATTAGTGCAATTATTTGGACATAACTCCATACTTATCTTATTGACCACATTACTTATAAATCATCACATTATTAGAGAAGGGGCTTAATATGCATGAACATGACATGAAAGGATAAGGTTTGTCATTCCGATCATTTTGGTACTTCAATTGTAATTTTCGGAGCACCGATGAATAAATAGCAATTAAATAATTATTTGAATATAAATCGCTTAACCAATTTATGAAAGACATCGACTAAATATTTGTGATCATGATGTGAGGTTAACATGGTTTGATAGCATTTGGCATGTTGATCATTTTGGTATTTTAAACATAATTTTCTGAGCAATTTTGAATATTCTATGATTTTCCCAAATTGTATTTTAAATCTGCCATTTCTGTATTTAATAAATAAAGACAATTTAATTTATTCAACAAATCATGAAAATGGTACCAACAGATAGGTATGAATTTTCTAAGCATTTTGACATATTGTTTGCATTTTTCCGAATTGTGGTTCAAAAGTTATTAAATTTCAAAGTTTTAATTCATTTTCAGTTTTTGAAATAAATTTCAGAAAAACCGGCCGAAACGTTTTCCACCGGGCCGCGGCTAGCCACAGCCACTGACGGCCCGGGCCCGTGGCCACGCTGGCAGCCACATCGGTGTGGGCGGCCCACGGTCAGTTTGACCCGGGCGATGCCACGACCGGCGCGGGGCGCGCGGTGACCGCGACGGTGGCGCGCACGGATCCGGCGACGGGGAGCCTGCGGCAGCGAGCTACGGGTCGCGTTCGACGCGCCTATCTACGGGGAGCCCAGAACGGGCGGCGCCGTGACCTAATGGTCTTCGGAGCGATGGAAACGATGGCGACCGGCGGCGGCCCCAACACGAGCTACGGCGACACGGCGAACTACGACGAGAGGAGGGAGGAGAGGAGGTCCAATCGGACGGCGAGCTCACCCTCGTTGCGTGGATGCTCGCGTCGGTGAAGGAGGAGGTCATAGACGGCGGCAAACGGCTCGACGGAGCCTTACCATCCGCGGGGAAGAAGGGGATGGCTCGGTCGATCTGCGGCGTCCCGGGGCGATTCCGTCGATGAGGAGGAAGAGGACGACGAGGCGTAGCGACTGGCGGTCTTCGATCTGCTCGGGGAGGCTCCAGGCGACGGCGATTCGGCGGCGAGCTCGAGCTATGTGTCGGCCATGGCGCGGAAGCGGAGGGAGAGAGGGAGCAGAGGAAGGAGCGAGTGAGGGGAGAGAGGGAAGGCAGGGCCCGGCGTTGGCCTCTTATCCACGAGCTGGAGGGGGGGTCCGGCCGTTGCGTGCGGGGAGGCCGAGGGCGGCGCGGCACGGAGGCATGGCGCCAGTGCCCATGTCGGCACGGTGTCGATGACGATTTTGCAGATACCCCCCTACTTCTTTTCCCCTTCTCTTTTCTTTTACAAACAGCAACTTTACCTATTTAATTGAAGCACTTATGGCATTCCAAAAATCATGAAATTTAATGGAAAATTCTTATTTGACTCAAGGGACCACTGGTAAAAATTTCAGCTCAATTTGAGAATGTTTGTAGAACAAACTTGTTTTACTTTCTTTTCTGCCCAATTTTTAGAACATTTAATTGGGATACTTAAGCCCTTTCCAAAATTTTGAGAAAATTTGTAAAGCAATTTTATTACCTCAAGAAGCTGTCATAAAAATTTCAGCCCATTTGGAAACACTTTTATGTGTACTTAATTCAAATTAGCTCACAGGCATTTTTGGGGTGCTTGCTAAAATAATTTATTTAGGTTGGCATTTCCCGTGCAATTTTCATATTTGAAATTATGTGAACTTCCTGGACAAATATGAATTTAAATTTGGATTGTATTTGTTCAATAATATTCATCAACCTTGAATTATTAATTAAAGCCCAGGTATTATTTCATGTGAAACAATTTAAATATGGATGCCATGATGCAAACATGAAAAAGCAAAAGTGAAAATTTGACCCATATTTTAGGGTACCAAAACTGGGCTGTTACAGATGTATCGCCAGCGACCTTTTTTGCTAGCACATTAGCGCTGATGCACCTCCTCTCGGGTGGAGGCAAAGAGTGCGCTTAATTGGTTAAGAGAAGCTGGAAGAGTTGCGACCACAAAGTTACACAGCAACCTACACGAACGCTTATTCTTGTCGCCTCAATTTGATTTGTACGGATGTAAGCATTAGCATATTAGCCTCTTATCACGTGGAATAACTGATGGTCTGAAGCTGGCCGCCGGCGTCAACCTTCTCACTTGCGTGCGTGCTCTCCCACTTTCCTTCCGTGATCTTGATAGGTTATTGAATACAATGGAAACGTAATTTGTCTATTTATGACCTATAATGACAAATTATGTTACTTCCATATCCAATTTGTGTACATGACATGGGTTACTACATTTGTCTATTTATGGTGTCGTGGTGGTGAACAACAGATGCCTAGGGGGTAGGCTTGAGTTTGGGGCCGATGGACCCTAGAGGATTCGGGGAGGGATAGCACGCTGAGGAGCGCACACGGAAGAACAAATGAACACAAGGATTTACCCTGCTTCGGGGCTCTCGTGAGAGATAAAACCCCTACTGCAGCATCTAGCCTACTCTGTGTATTTTCTCTATATACATGTGTCGTACAAGTGCTCCAGAGCTGAGAAATGGTTGCCTGTGTGAGGCCTCTAGCTAGAAGAAAGCTCCTGTGAGCAATGGGGCAAAATGAGCCACTCGGGTAGCCGTGCGCGTGAGGTTCCCCCTGGTGCTCCTTATAAAGGGGAGCCCAGGGGACAAGGAGGGCCTACTGACTAGTGCCGCACTATACAAAACACTATACATGAAGTGACTACTAGGGTCTTGTCCGCACTGTGCACACGTCATGGAGGCGTACTGTCGTCACCTCATAAGCACTGTAGCCACGTTGCCTGGGTCTTGGTCTTCGTCATCGATCTTATCCTCTCGTCTTGGTCAAGGATGCCAGATCCGAGCAGTGGGCGTCCCAGGATCTGGCAGCGAAGGACATGGAGACCTGGGCGCCGGGTAGACGATCCAGTCGAAGTAGCGATAGGAGCCGGGTATGTCGGATGAATAGTGTCTGGGGGTGAACAGTGTCGTCCCGGGACATGTATGTCGGCTGAACAGTGTCCA
Organism: Puccinellia tenuiflora; assembly: GCA_012064385.1. Lineage (NCBI taxonomy): Eukaryota > Viridiplantae > Streptophyta > Magnoliopsida > Poales > Poaceae > Puccinellia > Puccinellia tenuiflora. The sequence continues at coordinate 275,948 of QRDG01001250.1, forward strand.
GGGGTATCCCGGGTGAACAGTGTCGTGATGAACAGTGTCCGGCTATGTCAGATGAAACAGTGCCGGGATGAACAATGTCGTTCGGGTCATGTACGTCGGATGAACAGTGTCTGGGGTACCCCGTGTGAACAGTTTTCGGGTGAACAGTGCCAGTGCCGGGATGAACAGTGTCGCCCCGGGTCATGTATGCCGTACGAACAATGTCCGGGTTATCCCGGTGAACAGTGTCAGGATGAACAGTGTCCGGGGTATGTCGTATGAACAGTGCTAGGATGAACAGTGCCGTCCGGGGTCATGTATGTCGGATGAACAGTGTCGGAATGAATAATGTCGTCCCGGTTCATGTATGCCAGATGAACAGTGTCGTGATGCACAGTGTTCGGGTGAACAGTGCCGGGGATGTACAGTGCCGCCAGGCATACATCCCGGACATGTATGTCGGTTGGGATATGTCGGATGAACAGTGTTGTCGATGAACAGTGCCGGGGATGGACAGTGCCGCCAGGCATACATCCCGTACATGTATGTCGGTTGGGATATGTCGATGAACAGTGCTCCGGTGAACAGTGTTGGGATGAATAGTGCCACCAGGTATACCTGGGTCTCGCATAAAAAACCACCAACTCTGGGATACCCGGGGTTATATCCCCGACATATGGAAACACTATAAAGCAGATAAGGAATAGTGAATTTTGAGAATTACTTTGTGTTTTCAATCATGCATGCATGACTATTTTCACTAGGATTTAGTTGATGGTATATACAGACGACTGTGTTATATTACATACAATTTGAGCCTCTTATATTTTTTACCTAGTCCATGTTAGTGCAATGTATGCGCTAAGGTACGTGTAGTTGTATCTATACCTTCTATCGTAACTGTGCCAAAAAAATGTTAGTACTAAGTTGGATATCTATACATAGTTTAAAACTTGAATCAGTTTCTTCCAAAAAAAAAACGATGCATAAAAATTAAAAATACTTGCATGGAAAAACACTGTAGACATGACAAAAAATTGGATTAGATCTGTCGTGTGGTAGTAATCAAGTATTGAATACATTAAGAATACCAGAAAACAAAGTCAATTTAGATCAGACATACCATAGCATCTGATTTAAGCTTGGAAGTGCATGCTAGCATGATTGCGTTTTTTTCTCCTGCCTGCGTGACTGATCTTTGCATAGCCCTGCAAATAAGCGACAAATCTTGTAGCAACCTAATTAATCTATTTTTCTCCGCGGTATCACAACACAGAGCAATGAATTGAATGGAGACCTGCGGCACCGCCGACATGAGCACCTAGCGACTTCTCGGCATGGTCGCGATGATTGAACAGAACCGGTGATTTCAGCTGATGGCGTTATCCTGGCACATACACGGCAATCTAGGTAGAGAGAGATCCGTGTGCTAGGAGGCAAAGCAGCGATAGAGACCAATGAGGGCACATCTGAGCGGAAACGCTTCAGGTTAGTTCCGATCGGATCGGGGAGCCAATAACGAATCCAATGGTCATAACTATATCATAAACTCGATCGGATAGTTAATATTTCTTCTCTTTAGGATTAACGGGAGAGCTCCTATGGTGCCTCCAATTAGTAAATATAAGATAAGATTGTCCTGGTTCTAATCACCAAACAGCTTTGCAAAAAACGGATCATTTGCCCAAACAATGCAATGACCAAACTATAGAAGGGGATTAAATAAAATTATTAGTTAATGCCAGCATTAAGAACTGAGCAGGTACAGTATTTAACCTTATTGTTTTGTGCTGGTTACCTCAACAAGGACTACACCCTGTCAATTTCAAAATCGCTTCATGTACATCACTTCATCATTCCTACTAAAATTTATGCATTAATCTGGACAGAAACGGGAAGGGGCACAGGTCACTACGAACAGAAACAACACATTCAGAGGAAATTTTCCAGAGCAACACATTCCTACTAAAATGGCTAACTAATCATAAAAAAGAGTATATAACCATAATCACTTCATGTACATCACTTCATCATTCCTACTAAAAATTCAGTATCCTACAGTATATAACCATAATCAGTCAACAACAATTATTTCAAGCTGCATTTCAATTGCTCACTCACATGCCTATGCTATGCTTGAAATGTGCAACCAAATCTTTAAATCAATGGGCATACCTGCAGAAGGCCGGTGAAGCGGTCGTCCTTGCCCCATCCCCAAAGGCCGGTGATGCCCTCCGCCCCCGCTGCACTGACTGCACCATAATCGTCTTTCCTCCCGCACTGCACCTTTGCCTCATCCATGTGCGGCGTCTTTTCTTCCCCACCCAGCATCCACGAGTCTTCACTTGCCACCGCTCATGCTGTACCCGGCGATTGACCTCCCTACCGATAGCATTGCAGCCCTGGCTCCGCTGCCATTCTTCTTCACCAAACCCTTCAGCCAGGATCTTCACTTCTTGCTCAGACCTGCACCATCTTGTGTTTAGTAAAACCATCAATTCGCAGTTGAAAATCAGAGTAACTCAGAAAAAATCAGAGTGTTGAGGATGCAAAAAAATCAAAGTGTGGACGGCCATCTCAACGCGGTGCACCACACCTGCGCTAGGGACTCGACTGGCACGCCGCCGCACTCCTCGGGCGCTACTGCAGTACCTTGTCTCGCTCGCCATCGTGGTCGTCCCGTCCGTTCCCGTCGCCGCAGCCCTCCTCCAGGACGTGCTCCTGCAGCGCCTCCTCTGGCCCGCCACCACGGCCGACTAGTTTGGCTCTGTCCGCTCGACGTCATGCTGAAGGTTGCCGTGCAAAAGGCACTCACGGAGCTGGAGTGGGGAGGGTGATTTGAGGGAGCGGAGCGAGAACCGGAGAGACGATACAAGAGAGAGGCGGCACAAATATCTCACCGAAGCGAGATCTAGGTTTCACTGTGACCTCATGCAAGACGTAAACGAGGTGGGCGCGATGATCAAAGCTCGCTCTCTGGCTGAATCACCGATCCCGCACACATATGGGCCCAAATGGCATGGACTAATCAGCGGAGCAGGAAGTGAAAACAAAATGAACCGCATCGGACGGCTGCTGTCAAAAGCAGGAGGTAAATTTACTGTGCGCCAAAATCGGACATGTTGCCCTGCAAATGAGACGAGGAGGATGGCCTGAGAAGGCGGGTCTTCCATGTAACATTTATAGAAGTAATTTTAGGTGTGCTTGCAGACTATTCATCAAATATTGAGTATCTAGCAGATTTTTCATCAAAAGTTTATTTATGTAAGAAAAGGATTGATCACCAAGAGGCATATTGATAAAATCTAAAAGGATTGATCACCAAGCGGCACATTACAATCATCATGATTGGCGTAACCTCTCTTCAGGAGAAAGTCACTCGGTCGGTTGTACCACATTCTACCAGACTGTTTTAACCCGTATAGCGATCTTTACAATTTTACGCTATACATCTGTGATTTTCTTTTGGATGTGGGATCTTTAGTGTCCTTCAGAAACTTTCATATATAACTTCGAGTCAAGTGACCCATACAAGTATGCGGTCACCACATCCATCAACAGCATTTGCATATTCAGGCTAGCTGCCATAGATATCAGATATCAGAACGTGATGCCACTCATCATATGAGAGTATGTTCCCTCGTAATCGATGCCTGGTTTCATCGAAAAACCTTGTGCTACCAGCCTCGCTTTATATCTCACCACTTGGTTATGTTCATTCAACTTCGAACAAAAACCATTTGTATCCAGTAGGGATAACATGTGGAGGAGTTCGCACTACAAGGCCGAACACATTCCTCCGACAAAGCCAGTGCGCAGAAGGGCTGGTGTATGACCCCGAGGTGTACCCCGGGGACGGTGACTATCCCGGGAGCTACGCGGTGACGAGAGCCACCCTGTCACCATTGGCGTGTGCCTTCCCGACAAGTAGGAAAGCGCGATCGTTGCCTTCATCCGAGAGAATTCCGATACGTTCGCTTGGGAACCATCGGATCTCCCCGGCGTACCAAGGAAGGTGATCGAGCACAAGCTGGCGGTCAACACGAAGGCCCTGCCCGTGAAGCAAGTAATGGGCAAGCAGAGCAAAGAAAAGCAGGACTGTGGTAGTACCAAAACCCGGAAGCAACAAGAGTACCCTTGCCGTGGATTGATTAAATCGTGGACTTCACAACTGGATGTGATCTTTTGTGCTTCATGTATGCATTCTTAGGCTACCAATAGATCAAAATGGCGTCAGAGGATGAAGAGAAGACAACGTTCATTACCCCCGACGAGTGCTTGCCACACTCGCATGCCGTTCGGCCTCAAGAATGTCGGAGCATCCTTCCAGCGCGTCATGCAGGCCTGCCTTGGCACTCAAACGGGGCGCAACATGGAAGCTTACATCGACAACATCGTGGTCAAATTTACGAGTCAAGACACCCTGATTCGAGATCTCGAGGAGACCATCAACAACCTTCGATGGGTCAAATTCAAGCTTAACCCCTAGAAGTGCGTCTTCGGAGTACCCTTCGGGGAATCGAGGCCAATCCTGACAAGATTGCCGCCATCGACACAATGGAGGCTCCGAGGCGTGTCAAGGACATCCAGCGCCTCAAGAAGTCTGGTCCAATCGAATGGACACCGGAGACCGAAGCCGCTCTCCGGGACCTGAAGTAGTACCTCGCCTCCCCGCCAATCTTGGTCGCACCAAGGCCAGGAGAACTGATCCTACTCTACATCGCAGCCACCAACCAGGTGGTAGGCGTGGTGCTGGTAGCCGAGCGCGAAATGGAAAAGCCCCGCAAGGGCAAGTGACCAGGCAGTCCGCTGCCCGGCCGCTCGAGCAAGGTGAAGGCGAGCAGACCGGCAACGAACCGCCCGGCTGCCCAAGAACAGAATGGTCGAATGATGGTGCTCCACCACCCGACGACCCGGTCGGCGACGTGCCTCCTGACTGACTCTGCAAGGAAAACATCGAGCCTGGCGACGCACTACCCGGCGACTCTGACACGGAGGTGATGCAAACGGGCGAGGGCCGCCCTGGTTGCACGGGATCTAAGGTACTACACGTGGACACCAAGGTGATGCGAAATGGCAATGGTCGCCCAAGTCACACGGGTCTGAGGTACACCATGCGGGCGAGGCCCCGTCTGGCTGCCCTAGGGCAGAAGAAGCACAGTCCAACTGTGCTGAAGCTGAAGACGGTGTACCCGGCGACCTCTTTCGGCGACGCGCTTGGAAAAGCGCCCCGTGTATTTCATTAGCGATGTGCTGAGAGATGCACATGAACACTACCCCATGATGCAGAAGCTGCTGCTCGCAATCTAGATACTACATCGATTTAGCTAAAATTGTGATGCTAAGGCAAACACGGAGTAAAATCCGCGGTTGGCAAAAGATGCTCACGCACGCCGGACCAGCCCTCTTCCCCGGGGACGCCTGGACGGAGAAGAGACGCCCACGTGTGACTTTCACATACCTCCAAGATGGGGAACCTCCTCACGAACACCTCCGACACCTGAGAAGAGCGTGCTAATGTAGGCATTCCACCACAAGCATGGCGGCCTTGGCTTCGCCCTGCAAGAAAGGAGGATGAGGCCGAGGAAGCACAAGGCTCCGCGGGCTGGGCACCCCGGGAAACCCGGAGAAACGCGTCGACCAGACCTAGAGACGCTCTATGCGAATGGTCCCACTTTAGCTATTGGGCCTGACCCCGGTAACCTAATGAGGTCCGTCGGCACCAGGCCCGGGCCTTCTGTCGCAACCATGGGACCCCGGGGGTCCCACAGCTCCAACCAAAGCAGGACAATGACCCAAGGCTCAACCACGAGGACCCAGCATGCGCGTCAGCATGCCTCGAGAACGGCAACCCCGCCGGGGGTTGCCCGTCAAGATCGTCATCGACCCAAGGTGGAGTCCCACGGCTACTCATCAGGGGAGATTCCCGGGACTCGTCCACCAAGAGGATCCGGAGTGGGTTCGTCGGGGACCACTCGGCGCTATGACCCCCCAACCCTACCCCGGATACACCTCTACACCCGGGAGAGACGCACTCCCCGCCAAGGCGAAGGAACAAGACCTTCAGAAGGCTTGGACCCACGCTTTTCTCCCGGCAAGGTCGTGCTGGGACGACGTCTGCGAAGGACGGAGGGTTAGATGTTGTCAGAGCCACCCATCTGTTGCCATGCCGATTGGGGGCTAAAGGAGATCAGCTTTGGTCCGTAGGCGGCACGCAGGAGATGGAGGCCACCTCATCTCCCGCCCTCAGCTCCAAACCCTTAGGTTTTTTTCCTCCTACCCAGCGAGGGAAGCACTGTTCTTGGGCGAGTCTTTGTGGTGACCCCCTACACTATAAAGGGAGGGGCAAGGCCATCGGGAAGAGGGACGGAACCAGAGAGAGAAGCAACCCTAGGCGAGATTGGGAGAGTAGACTTAGGGTGATGAAGCAGGATGTGTGATACAGTCTGGCGTGAGGTGATGGAGCTGAAACCCGTAAAGCCTGAGGAGCTGCTTCAAGAAGGGATGCGCTGGTGGTGAAATCCCGCTCTCCAGGTGGTGAGTGAATAGCACGCACTCGGAGTGCAGCGGCCGCGGGATCCTCTCGGGATCTGGTACTCGCCATGCGCACAAGTGTGAGCAAAAGATGAACCGGATGTCGGCCAGGCGGTCGAACTCTTCTCGCAGCACGACGGAGCCTGACCACGGCAAGCCCCCCTCACCTACGACGCGACGAAGAACCGAGTTCGACATCATGCAAAAACGGTGGAGACAGAAGAGGAAGGAGGTTGTGCAGCATGAGCAGAGTGGCGAGGAGCCGGGGAGGCGCCTAGGGTATTTACCAACGTGCGCCTTCAATCGCTTCCTCTCCCCAAGGTAGGAAAGGCCTGCCACCGCTCCCGCCAATCCTAGCGAAAGGCGGCACATGTCGAGATGCTTCCGAGACAAGGAGGCAGGCTGCACGTCCTCGTTTCCGCGGCCAATCGAGTATGTACGCCTCGAGCGGTCGCATCCACGCTGGCTGTGGTATCTCACCTATCGGTTGTCCCTTCACTAGGCCCACTCGTCATTAAGGCGCGGCCCGGTAGGCACGACCGTTGGCTGGCTTTCCTAGGAAGCTGCCGTTGTCGGGCCACGCCCGGGGTCTACTGTCGATACCCGCTTCCAGGGGTGCCACGTTGACTGGATACGTTGGCCGCCACCCGACACAGGCCCATACGCTTTCCCGAGGGAAGGGGGCGAAGGAGCCGAGAGGGCCACAAGATCTGTAACTTGGGGGTTCCCGGGCAGGGGCACCCCGTCACGGCGGCGAACCCCGGGGTAGGAGGCTCAGGGGCTTGCCGCCCGCGGAGCCATGAAGATACAAGTACGCGCGCCCGGCAAGGACGCCGAGCCTTATAATGGTGGTTTATGTGCAGATCAGAAGACCGATGCGGGAAGGACGTAGCCAGGGCTCTTTTCCCGAGCCGCGGTTTCCCTCCACCCCGGGAGCGTGGGGCGAACACTTGGCACGGGCAATCTGTCAAGTCTTACGGGCGAAGCAAGCGCCCGACATGCGCAGCAACGGGCACCGCAGTCGACGAGACCGGACATCCTGTCCCACTGCGCCAGGAGAGGGAGCCGCATGCGGGACAACTCGGTGGCCGGTCGACGCCACCTCGCCACACGATGCCACCTCGCCATGTCGATGACATGCGTCAGACACACTTGGCGCGCATGCAGTTAGGCCTCTTGTGGTACCCACTTGTGTATAAAAGGAGGACTCGGCCCGTCGAGTGGGGGTGGTCAACAGATAGCTTCCCGGAGAACGAGGGAACGATTTGTAGATCTCTAGAGTGCAAGGAAAAGAGTGAGTAGGGAAGAGAGGAGAGAGGGCCCCGGGAACCCCATCCCGGTGCCAGCCAGCCTCACACTTGTACTAGGGAAGGTGCCTTCTCATTGTAGGACATAGGGTTTTACATCTCTACATGGCATGAACCTCGGTAGAAAATCGAATCATGTGTTGACTCTTGGCTCGATCTCCGAGCAGGCTGCCGACGAGGCTCCCCGTGCCCCTGCGCCCCTCTGCCGAACAACTAAAGGGAGGTACCAGGTATCTCCTGTGTCCGCGTTGCGATCTGTGACAAAGTTTACACTCAACTTATGCAACTAACAACATATGTCGAGATATTTTCTTTCTTTGTGATCTCTACATGCATACTTATCCATCGCAAAAAAAAGAGGGTAGATGCTTACCTCTCCAGGAGATTCCCATCAAGGCACATGCAGGTTTTGTCTCCAGCAAACCCTACTCGTAAAACATTCAGAATAAAAGAAAGGATTAGAATGTTCAACAAGCGACCATACATAAAGGATTCAAAATAAAATATCAATAGACTTGAGTTAGATAGTGGCCTACATAGTAATGGAAAGCTATATAGGATCGATTCACATTCAAGGTAACTGTGTAAGACAAGTGCATGTAGCAATGAACTCATATGCCACACATACAGGCTAGGCATGACCAAAATTCAGACTCATATCACAAATTCTCACACATGAGTTTCACGATATCATCTATCATAGGTACACCAACAGATCAATTCATATTAGTAGCACGGATTAATGTACGCAAAGTTTCATCTTCCTGGGATGAACTAGGACATGTGCTTGATTTAAAATTGCGATGAGAAAAGGAGAAATGTACTTTAGGAATTGTAAAACGCGAGAGAATGGAGATGCAACACGCAACAGGACATCAAAGACCTACAAGTTGTATTGACCATGATCCGATTTATAAATATACACATACAAAACGCTGAACCGAAGATCATCTATTTTGTTCCTGATCAGTCAACATGCAACAGGACACAGGGATCAACAGTATTGCAATCACGTGCTCAAAATTTCTAGATACTCATTGCCTTCCTATGAAAGGTGAGCTCAATGTTGAAAAACATCAAAAAACTAGAAAAGAGATATAACATAAGAGTGGCACCTATACCTTGTACATTGGCACCACCCCTGGATAAACAATATCTGACAGCTAGCACTGCATCACCTTGGATGTTGCATGCATGGGAACACACAAAACCAAGCCTCAAAATTGAAACCAAGTAGGAGCATCAAACATTATCCACACTAGGGATGCAAGTGGACGTCTCGCATAAGCCCGCTAAAGCATGTGGTAGTACAAACTGAACCTATCGCTAGAAATATCCTACACCAGGGCACAACTTTAAATCCCTAATCAATACACACATGTACTCCCACAACTTATCTCCTCACAACAGCAAACAAACGCAACAAAGGAATTAATTCGACCAGAAAATAAATCAATGGCTAATCAAGCCACCGTTAGAGTCCCCAAATTTTGTATTTAGGTGAAAAGAGAGCACAAAAATGACTTTCAGGGGATAACAAGATTTCTCTAAGCTAGATAAAACTGATATAAAACAAGCATGTCAAAATAACGAGACATAAGGTTGACTACTTGCTCACCACAGGGGAATTGTTGCTGAGGTCAACTCATCACCGACACCGCGGTTACGGCACATTGAACTCGCCACCATCGCACTGGAAGTCCTGGTCGTACACGGCAAAGGAACGCCCTTCCTACCGGTGGAGATCGAGGGTCGGCCAGGCCTACAACCATGTGCCCAGCGCATGAGGCCGCGACCAGCACATCAACATTAAGGTCAAATCAAGTGTTGTGGTCAAACTCTGCAATGTCGAAAAAATATTTCATAGATTAAGACGCGTGCGTACGAATAATCCTAAGTAATCTGAGAGATCGTTGATCATTCATTAATTACCTGGGAGCTGTGCGTAAAGGCTTGGACAGTGTAATGCAAGTACTACAAAACTGGAGTAGGAAGAAGTTTGGGAACCTGCGGCATGAATTAGAGAAATGCAGGAAACAGCTAGAGGAGCTTATGAGCGCTAATGTGGACCGGGATGCAATTCGGAAGGTTTCAGACCATATGAATGAACTCCTGTATCGTGAAGAGATTCTCTGGATGCCAAGGTCACGTATTAATTGGTTGAAAGAAGGTGACCGTACTAAATATTTCCACCAAAAAGTGGTATGGTGAGCGCGCAAGGATAAGATAAAAAACCTAAAAGATGCAGATGAGGTGTGGAAGGATGTACCATCAGACATGGAAAGGATGGCTACTTCGTATTTCAAGGAGCTGTTTTCACGTGATCCAAACCTCAATTATGATGAACTAGTGAATCTTCTTCAGGAACGTGTGACCGGGGCCATGAATGATGATTTATGTAAAGACTTCTCTGACAGCGATGCTTTGTTCCAAATTGGACCTTTAAAAGCCCCGGGCATTGATGGATTTCCGGCACGATTCTATCAATGAAACTGGGAGACTCTCAAATATGAGGTAATAAACGCGGTGAAATTGTTCTTTCTCACAGGAAACATGCCCGAAGGAGTAAATGACACGGCCATTGTGCTCATACCAAAGGTTGATCATCCTGAGACACTGAAGGAGTTCCGTTCTATTAGCTTATGCTCGGTGTTGTACAAGATTATCGCCAAATGTTTGGTAAACAGGTTGAGGCCAATTTTAGGTGATATCATTTCTATCAACCAGAGCGCATTTGTCCCTGGCCGACTTATTACAGATAATGCCTTGGTAGCCTTTGAATGTCTCCACTTCATTGAGCACAATAGTAACCCCGAGAATAATTATTGTGCCTACAAATTGGACCTGTCAAAAGCATATGATAGGGTGGATTGGGATTTTTTGAGGAATGCGATGCAAAAATTGGGTTTTGCCCACAGATGGGTGGACTGGATAATGTCATGCGTCACCACTGTGAGATATTTGGTAAAATTCAATGGAACCCTTTTGGATTCGTTTTCACCTTCTCGAGGTCTTCGGCAAGGTGATCCATTATCCTCCTTCTTATTTCTTTTTGTCGCTGATGGTCTTTCGGCTTTGTTGCAAAAAGAGGTACAGGACCACACTATCCGGCCACTGCGGGTGTGTAGAAGAGCCCCGGGAGTATCGCATCTCCTCTTTGCAGATGATAGCTTACTATTCTTCCGAGCAAACACGGAGGAGGCAATGCGAGTGGTGGAGGTCTTAGACAGGCATGCGAATAGCACAGGGCAGCTGATTAACCCAAGCAAATGCTCCATTTTATTTGGGGATTCTTGTAACCAAGAAACAAGGGATGAGGTTAAGCAGATTCTGCATGTTACCCAAGAAACTTTTGAATCAAAGTATTTGGGCTTGCCGACACCAGAGCGACGTATGAGTAAAGGAAAGTTTAAAAGCTTACAGGAGAAATTGTTGAAGAGACTAATACAATGGGGGGAGAATTATCTATCACAAGGTGGCAAATAAGTCTTGATAAAGGCAAAGGTGGCAAATAAGTCTTGATAAAGGCAGTGGCACAAGCTATTCCAATGTAAGTCATGGGAATTTTTAAGCTCCCGTTTGGCCTTTTAGACGAGTTGACAAAGATGATTCGGAACTTTTGGTGGGATGCGGAGAACGGCAAGAGAAAGACCCACTGGATTTCGTGGGATAGTATGCTACGACCAAAGGACCAGGGCGGCATTGGGTTCCGAGACATGAGGTTGTTTAACCAATCACTTTTAGCTCGTCAAGCGTGGCGTCTCCTCCAACAGCCGAACACACTTTGTGCCCAGGTCCTTAAGGCGAAGTATTTTCCAAGTGGGCTCCTCAGACACGGTGTTTGCAGGGAATGCGTCTTCGACATGGACGGACATTGAGTACGGACTCGAGCTAATCAAGAAGGGCTGCATTTGGCGGGTTGGAAATGGCTCAAATATCCGGGCGTGGCGTGACCCCTGGATTCCTCGGGAGTCATACCTCAGGCCGATCACCAAGCAAGGGCTATGCCGATTTCGATGGGTCTCTGATTTTCTGAACCCTGATAGGTCCTGGAACATGCAGCTTGTCCAACGCTGGTTCCTGCCCATAGATGTACAAGCAATTGTGAGGATCCGAACCTCTAGCCGAAACGACGTTGACTTCCTTGCCTGGAACCCTGATAAGTTTGGTAACTTCACTATCCGAAGCGCGTACAGTCTTGCACTAGAGGAACAGCTCCGAGCGGATGGACGGCAGACTACAAGCGAGCGACCGGGGGGAGATAATCCGGACTAGAAGCTCATTTGGCAATGTCCAGTACCGTAGAAAGTACGCATTTTCGCCTGGAAGCTAGCAAGGAATGCACTGGCCACCCAGAGTAATATGCATAGACGAGGTATTGACACTGTCTCCACTTGCTTGATATGTGGGACTGAAGCTGAATCCACGTTTCATGCAATGGTTAAATGCCCACACGCGACAAGTGTATGGCAGACAATGAGGAAGGTGTGGAGACTGCCAACAGATGAGATGCTGTTTGAGCATAACCCAGATTGGGTATTACACGTGCTCAAATGCTCGGATGATGATCAACGAGCTATGCTTCTTATGCTCTTGTGGAGGATATGGCATGTGCACAATGAGCTTACACATCACAAAAAGCCGGCCCCTGTGGAGAGCTCAAAACATTTTCTTGTGAGCTATCTAGAAACGCTAGTGCTGAACAACCAGAACCATGTGGTAGATGTAGAGAAAGGCAAGCAAGTTATTTCCATACCGGCTGGATTTAGCAAAGAAAAGCATCGAGAAGATGGACGTCAGAAGGTTAAACAGAAATGGCGAGTTGGCGACCACCATAGGAGGGGATCACGAAGCTAAATGTAGATGGTGCCTTCTCTACAGATGGGAGGGCGGGTGCAGGCATGATCCTGCGTGATTCCAATGGTGCTGTCATTTTTGCAGCTTGCAGGAAGCTGACGAACCGCGGGGACGCACTTGAAGCTGAATTGGCGGCCATGGAGGAGGGCCTGTCCCTAGCGCTGCATTGGACGACAGAAGCTATCATTTTAGGGGATCGGACAGCGCGGAAGCAATCAAACTCGTGAACAAAGCCTCTTCGAACTGCTCACGCCACGCCATGAGAATTAAGGTCATTCGTGATAATTTTAGGGAAAGGGAGATAACTATTGTTAAGGTCAGCCGTGATGCAAATGCTGCAAGCCACGGTCTAGCCTTCTTAGGTAGAGTGCAGGGTAGAACTGGCCTATGGCTGCAGGATTACCCACCGGACATCGCTGTGACGATAATCGACGAATGTACTCTGCCTGTTAATTAATTAAAATCTTTGTTTTCCCCACAAAAAAAACAACAAACTACTGCAAATGCATCACTAACCTGAACTCCAGGATAAATCTCATGCATGAACTCAAATAACTTGTTGACCATTGTCTTCAGAAACTTCAGTGAGCCCAACCCTGAGAAATCTTGGATAATGACCAACCACATACCTAGTAATGCAATCATCGAATCAGCAAAGACATTCCTTCATAATTCCAAACATGGTAGAATTGATAGAAGTGCATACATGATGTTAGTCGCAATTACAGCTTTATTGTTGAAGTCTCTGCTTTGGTAATTGGATCTTTATCAGCTACCAAAGATACATGATTGACTTGAAAAAATACAAGCGGCTGCAGCCTTGATTTCAGAGATGAATTTTGGTTTAGCATAAATACCCAATGCTCCCACGCCACAGTATTCCTTTGCGAAAAATAATTCTGCTATAGGACGACCTGTCATGGATGCTATTCCTTCTCATATCATGTTTAAGAAATGAAATATTGAGGTTGAGAAATCATGGGAAATATAGTAAAAATGAGAGCACCTGATTATATGAAAAGGAAACAAAGGAAACAATACGAGAGTTTTCAAGCCATCTTAATCCTCTGATTGTGCTGTTATGAACGGCAAAGCTCACAGAAACTGCATACAATAGTCAACTCTGAGTTCCTAGAGCAACATAGAAATATTACCCGATGTTAACAGTTGGGACAGCTATAGGATTTTGACTGAACATTTTTTTGGGCAAGAAAATGGCCAAATTCCTGCCTATCAAAATTCCAGTTCTAGATCATGACATTTATCTACAATTACTACAAGCATCTACATCTACATATATCGACCGATTTGATTATGGGCATGTGTGAATACTACCTGCACGCCGTCGTCTTGATCGGACCTTGCGGCCCATGGCTCCGAGGTTGATGCTATCCTTGCCGGCCTTGTAGAGGTCCCTGCAGTGGTGGCCGGCAGCAGGAGCAGCAGGCCGGAGTGGTGGCCGGCAGCTACAACTTGGGAAAGGGGCCGTCTTTTGCTCCACGTGAACGTCGGCATCATCAGCTCCCATGGTGGTCCACTAGCAGCTTACATACATGTTCTCTCGTGCAGAGCGAAAGAAAATAATGAAAGGTGGATAAATAATCTGTTGGATCGCCAATGTAATCTACGCAAGAAATATGAGAATGAATTGCAATATAAACTAGTTTGGAGGGTATGTTGCATAAGTCGACTTAGATTTTATCTTCCCTAACTAGTCGATTTGGTCTAATATTGATTACTCTCACATCTTAGTGATTCTCAAGCAGAAACACTAGAAGAAATTCTTAGACAAAATAGATTTACTCTCACAGTGTTACCTATGCTTTCGAACATCCAAAATCGAATGTGTAAAATGATATGCTCCTCCAACATGTACATGATAAAAATTATGGTTTTGAAGTTTGTTATAATAACTACTAAGTTTACTCATATGATCTCATCTACTCTATACATCATCATGTTTTATTGAAGATAAAAGTGCAGCAAACAACCATCACAAAAAGTATCTTCATCCTAGATCAAGAGTAGAATCAAAATCATGCAGCAAATTATCTTACATGCACCATGAGACAAAGCCGCAAGCTCGTGTACGTGAAAGTGTGCAAGGTGAAAACAGGAGGCAAGCTTATGCAGAAAGGAATTTTTCCTACCATTTTGTATAGAAAACTTTTAAGAGACTTGCATCTCTTGACTCATAGAAAGAAGATATAAAATTACAGAACTCCTAAAACATGTGCCTTTCTGCCATTTCCTCTATTTGTTCGATAGGGTCTAGCAACGCATCTGAACAATACCAATAAAAGACTGCTCACTTGAACAAGTCCACAATAATATGAAAGTAGCAATGAGCAATCAAAAATTATAGATACGTTAGGCATGTATCAACATTCGCAAGCTTAATTACTGCTCGTTCTCGAGTAGGTAAATAATAAACATATAATTTTTCAGGTGAATTCTACCAAACATGAACTTGATCAAGCGATGTAAATCATGTAAGTTGAGAATAAGATGATACAAAACAATTGTCTAATATTGATATCAAGCAAACAATAGTAAAATAGTATGGATCATCAAGCTAGAGACTTTTCATGAATAAGTGTGTTGGAGACATGAAACCGTACATAAGGTTAAGAAAGAAGAATTGTAAATTATGTCTCAAATGTTGAGTATCAATCCTTCTACAAAGCATCAAGCAATTCATGACAAGGCCAAGATCCAGTCAGGTGATCTAAGACACTTCCTTCCCGCATCAACTGTTTCGAAGTCTACTCAACTAACACATGTGAGACTTGGTTTTGGCACCGTGAGGTCATGGCAAAGAGAATAATAATGAGGGTTCGGAAGGTCAAAAAGAAAGGCTCAAACAGTAGAGAGGGTGACCATTAGACTGGAGGAAGTCTTATAGTCGATACTGTGAGAGGAGTAGTGATTGCCATACAATAGATGCACATAGAGCTATAAGAATGAAAAGCTCTCCAATGGAACTAGTGGGGGTGCATCTAACTTGCTTGCTCATGAAGACCTAGAGCATTTGAGGAAGCTCATCCTTGGAATATGCAAGCCAAGTTATAAAAGGTAAAGTCCCCATCTAGTTATAAAACATAAAGCATATAAAAGCTCAAGAAATGAAGCATAGGTGCTAATCAAGCACAAGTGTGGAATAAAAGATAGTAGTGTTGCTCCTTCTCTCTTTTTTTTATTTTTTTTATTTGGCCTCCATGGCTCTTTTAGACTTTCTCTCATTTTTTATTTGGCCTTCATGGCTCTCTTTTTTATTTGGCCTCCGTGGCTCTTTTTATTTCCTCACCGGTAGAAGCAACACTCTAATGAAGATCATTGAGGAAGCTCATCCTTGGAATATGCAAGCCAAGTTATAAAAGGTAAAGTCCCGATCTAGTTATAAAACATAAAGCATATGAAAGCTCAAGAAATGAAGCATATGTGCTAATCAAGCACAAGTGTGGAATAAAAGATAGTAGTGTTGCTCCTTCTCTCTTTTTTTCTTTTTTTTTATTTGGCCTCCATGGCTCTTTTAGACTTTCTCTCATTTGGCCTTCATGGCTCTTTTTTTTTATTTGGCCTCCGTGGCTCTTTTTATTTCCTCGCCGGTAGAAGCAACACTCTAATGAAGATCATCACACTTTTTAGTACTCATAACTCAAATAAAAAATAAATATATAGTGGATGTCGCTGCCAGTGTAGCAAGACTTTGCAATGACCGAGCGTGATATGAGATGAATCATGACAGCTTAATGATCACGCAAAACAATAAGAACAACAATATATGATAGGGTAACAATGGAGTTGCATGGCAATATATCTCGGAACGACTATGAAAATGTCGTGATAGATAGGTACGGTGGCTGTTTTGAGGAAGATGGTGGGCTTATGTGTAGGCGAACAAGAGAAAGTTCTCCCACAGAGTGTGGATGTACTGGCGAAGCATGCACCGACTCTCGAGATGAGAAAGGGCAATGCACAGTACCGAAGAGGCTAGCAAAATATGTATGGTGGAAGTGTCAAAACCAAAGACTCGACACCGCGTTCGTATATCATAAAACAACTAGCAGTTTAAACGTTCCACAAGTGGTTAGAACACCCCAAGAGGGACCGTGGCGGCAACATAAAGTCCCGTTGGCTTCCCTGACCTTTGCAGTAACCAAGCCACTAGGAATTACTTTTCAACTAGCAGATTTCAAGATACAAAAACATTATCAACTTAGGTTATTTAATTCAGAAAGGTACGGTTCCACACTTTACTAACACGTCTTCACTAATTAGTTCCAACTTAATTAGCCAAAATATCTTACTATTAATTCAGTTAATATCTCAAAACAATTGCAAAGTATCATATTACCACAATTTAATGATCTACAACACATGCAAGTTCTAGTCATACCATTACGACACGTGCAACATTTTCCACTTCAACATATAACCAAGCAACCAAATCAATTACTATTCAACTCTCCAAAGAGATATAAGTGAAGCAAGAGAGCTAGTCCTTTCTTTAAAACAAGCAAATCATGCTCTTAACAAGATATAAGCGAAACACAACAGCAAACATTAACCAATCAACAACTCAATAGATATAAGCGAAGCACGATGAACATTCTATAAATAAATCTGGAACGTGTCTCTCTCCCACACAAGATCTTTGGAAATAGTTATCGTAGCGAGGGGTTCCATTGCCATCTTCCATGCTAACACTTGAGAAACTTTAGAATTTTCTCTCTTTTGCGATAGGAAGGAATTGACACAACTTGAGAGCAGTTCACTTGAATTGTATTCTAGTTTTAAAGCTAATACTCCCCCCCCCCCCCCCCCCCCACACCACCACCACCACCAAACAAACAATAACCATGGCTAACCGCAGGTGCCCTCCAACTATCTCATACCATGGGAGAAGTGTGTGCCTCTTTGTATAAAATTATCAATGAATTAATGAGCTGGGCAACCTCGCTTACCAGCTATCAGAAAGTCTATTTTTAGCCAATAGGTTTTTGTGGACTCGAGTGGCAAAAGATATCTTGGTTTAGGGATTTGGAAGCACGATCACATTAATCATGCTCAATACAGAATTTATAAGGCTAGCAATAAAGGTGAACGGGCTAGCATGTCTAGATCCTGGCCACCCCATTATTCCGCTTTCCCATGAGCTATGAACAGAACACAAAAGAGAAAAAATTGAAAGTTTTATGGCGCGAGCGCGACGATGACAATTTACTTGAAGTGGCGGTGAAATACCACATAATAGGTAGATAGAGTGGACACGGATTGAAAAATACCTTGGCTTAAGGGAGTTGGATGCACAAGCACATTATACATGCTTAGTACGTGAACGGCTAGCAAGAGGGAGAAAGTTGACCACTAAAAGAGAGCTTGCAACAGTGCCACAGTACACTTCATTTCCTATGCAGCAAGATTAATCAACTACTACTATAACCATGAGTATTTGAATGAAATCTATTACCTATTGTGACATTTGCAAGTTGCTATCTCATCTACCAGAAACAGTAAATGCAGAAAATAAATGTGATCATATTTCAACCTAGCAGTTATTTACAACTTTCTTTTTTGCATGCAACTTTTAAGCGTAATTAGTTTCTAACAGGCATGAGGTGGTCATAAACAGGCAAAACAAACGAACAGAAGAACAGGGAGGGAGAAATTTACCCGGCCAACTTCCTTGCAAGGTAAAGGAAGGGCTTCTCAAAGTTGTAGTTGCTCTTGGCCGAGATTTCATAGTACTGCAGGTTCTTCTTCCTGTGGAAGGTGACTTGCTTGGCCTTAACCTGCCTGTTCTTCACATCAACCTTGTTACCGCAAAGGACAATGGGGATGTTCTCACACACCCTGCAAGAGAAAAACTAGGACATAAGAACTCCAAAATTAATGTCACATTCAGTAAAGAAGATTGCAAAAGAAGCAAACCTGCACAAGTCCCTGTGCCACGTAGGAACATTCTTGTAAGTCCGCCTTGAAGTGACATCAAACATAATGATCGCACACTGACCATGGATACTGCAAAATTAACTGAACGATCAGACAACAATATGAGAAACAGATATATAAATCAACTCGTGAGAAGCCAATAAAGTGAAGCTAAGCATTTTAGAGAACTTCAGATAAGGCATACAGTTCCAGCCTAGGTGCTGCAAGTACTAAGAAGGAAACCATTACAGCATACTACACAATTCATAAGGAAAAATATAGCTGAAACTTCACAATAAGTGCAACACTACACTTACTAGTATCCATCCCTAAGGCCACCAAATTTCTCTTGCCCAGCAGTAGAAACGGATCTTTCCACAGTTGGTGGTGAAGTCCAATGGGTGAACTTCAACACCAATGGTGGCTGCAAGGAAAAGGTTGATTCACTGTTTAGCTCTTATGCATGCAAAGAATCATTCAAATAAAGGAGAAAGTTAGCCCACTTCAAACGTACGTTCGTATTTCTTCTCAAACTCTCCAGTCTAATGCCTCTTCACAAATGTGGTTTTACCTGCAAACAAGTAAGGCATTAAGTATCAGAACATGATGTGACCGATTGGAGAAAGATAGCCCAACAAAGCAACTAAAACTAGCCAGAATACTACAGATGAGCAGAAAACGATGCTAATTTAGCAGTGAACTGTGCAGTGGTGGTGTATAAAACAACACACAATATATGAGATACCAAACAAACAGATGCCACTAGATAACTTCATATACTAGTAACATGAGATGGCTGCAAGTAAAACTTGGTCAGCATTAGATCGCTTAGATCATATCAAATAAATGGCAAGAAAACCTACAAATAAAACACTACTGTTTGATGCATCGTCACTCAACAATGTACACGACAACCACTAATCAGTACTAGGCCTAGTTCATCGACATTGAGCATTAAGCTTGTTTGGCACATGAAAAGATTAATATTCAGTCAACATGGAAGCAGCCTCTACGAGCTAAAACTTTACCATCCAGTGAAAATTCCTAGCAGAGCGCCCAGTGAGTCATTTGCATAACTGAAGGTGGCCTTGGTGACCAAAGTTGGATTCAGAGAGATCCCTTGCAATAATTTTATGATAGATCATTATACGGTAAGGTATGAGTTTTTCTTTGTAAATGCTTGACAACCCTGTTAAATGGATATTTTATTGTCGCACCCCCAGAATCAGCTCAAAATGAAAGCACATGGTGGCTTGAAGTACTTTAGGCACTCTTCAAATAGGAATCCATTTTCTAACTGGTTTTCATGCTTTGGTTGAGTCCCCCAAAATCTTATCAGTGGCCTATGTTGCACAAGACACGGGGTATGTGCTAAGAAATACAATGACATAGAGCTATATTTAGCAGACTACGCAACTACCATATGAGAAACATATCCCATAAACACAGTAAAGTGTTTAATGTCACACACAAAAAACAGCTGCATTTAGCACTAAGGATAGGAACGGCACCTTGACAACATGCTTTGAGGACCTAACAATCATCTCAGCTGAAAACAAGTCCCATAAGTGTGGCAAATGCTCGATCATACCTGCAACCTGAGAAAGGAATTATTTTAAGAATAGAAAATGCAATGCAATGTTTTCACTTTCAGCTGTATATCAGTACAGAGACACTCACTTTGCCCAGATATCTAACAATTCCCATCTCTATGCAGCACATCAGTTAAAGTTTGACCATCCATAGGGTTGACATCAAGGGAGCAAAGATCCTGAACAAACTTTGGGATCACTGTATCCAGCAAATATGAACCAACTTTTTTAAATAAAGCTTCGTCGGATGCAATCTCCTACGAATATTGAAGAGCACAATGTTGTTTAAATCATCATAGCAAATATTAAACAAACATAGTTCTTAAACTAACCTCACGACTAACTCATTTCATATTCCTACCTAACAATTCCCACGAATGTAATACCTCATAGGCAAGTTCTTTATTTTTTTAAACAAAACAAACCATATTTATCTGTTTTTGGTTGTTGTGTCTCAGTTTTTTGTAACTCAAAACAAAGGGCAAAGGTTACCATACAATAGGAACTGAAATACAAGCGGTAGGTGAACAGTTATCAGCTAATAATCTACATTCTTTCTCCAAAACAGAGCACTGGTGTCATAGTCAAGGGGCATATTATTGGGGATGTCGAGTTTGCAGTCGAGGATCATTCATACCAATATAAGTGTGGCATAGACTGCTCATAAGGACTGTTAGTTCTACTGTCAATGGTGCTACTATCGACATACTTATAGCTTAGCAAGCATGCAAAACTAATATTAGATACTCCAATTGTAATGTAACATACATCTATAGAAGTGATATACAAGGCCTTTACAAAAATACTAGAGGATGGCATAATTTTCATGCATGCAACATGCAGAATCTGCGATTTTAATGCGTAACAGCAATATATGCAACTCAGAATGCAAAGGTTAACTAACACTAAACAGAGTATGCTTGTGTGCAATAGACTCAGGGATGGAATCTTACATAAAAGCAGGGATATGAAAAACAGTAAAGCTCCAGGACATGAGTACAGTACCACAATCTTGCATTGGTATGGGTAAACTCGAAATAAGCACACTGCCAATGCAAAAAGAGGCCAAACAAATGAAAGAATTGTCTGCCACAAGGTACGTCTTTTGAGAAACATCCAAGCATAAAAACCATCATTTTCGGTGAATATTTGTTCCTGCAAGTACAAATAAAGCTTAGTTCAATAAAAAAATAAACCCACGACAGAGAATAACATCCTGAAAATAACCCATTATATAACGACCATTTATTACAGTGGAAGAGAGGGATGTATTAGCTACACGTTAATGGCTAAAAATACAGAAGGAATATAACACAGACACAGGGAAGTACACCAGGAACTACAGAAGCGATCACTGACATGCTCTAAAATCATTTTTTTTTGTGGGTACTGTGTAATACTCAGGTTTCATCATGAGACAAAATTTTGTAGTTGGTAACAGTACCAAAAAAGTTAGTGGCCAACATAAGCTCCTTCTTTATTTAACAATTAACCTAGTTGTCACCAATCGCCATAATTTTCAGAGTGGAATAGATATCATACATACTGGTGGCATCCTTTCTAGATATTTTATTCTTCGTATCATGAACATAGAGACATAATTTTTCTGGTTATTCTTGCCTACAGTTTGCTACAACACCCGACACTGAATCCCAGTTTAATGAACACCCACTATATAGTGTACTGTAACAATCTACTAACTCATGTGACACAGCCACACAGGGGCATACAAACATGTCGTCGTTATCAAAATGGCTAGCTGAAACACGAAAAGACGGACGTGGCAAGAAGGCCATGACCAAGAGCACCATGGAGGAGGTGGCAGGATAGAAGGAGCACATACTTCACTGGGGTTGTAGCCAAAGTAGAACGCTGCCGCCAGCTTGGTTGAGGTGCTGTGAGCCCAGCACCGTCACAAGTCAGCGCCTACCGCTTGAGGAGCCGACGCTGGGGTTGTCGACACCATCGGCAACGCACCAAAAATACACAGTAGCTGAGTTCAGATTAGCAGGGTTGCCTTGGTCAGCAGCTTCTTCCGGTTTCCCTGTACAAAAAGACACACAGATTAGAAAAGAAAACAGAGTTTGATCTGAACTAGTCGAGATGGAAACAAGAGTATGTGCCTTCTGGCATGGCTTTCCATTGCCATGCCTTTTGCTTGGTGGGAGGGATCGCGGCTCTCCTGGGATACCTCCACCGAAGGATCTCCCATCTGACAATGTTCTGTCACCACATTTTGAGCCCATACAAAAGAAAACAAGCTTATGTTTACAACTCCCACTGGCCTCAAGTTATCCCATCAAAGCAGTCAGCTTAACATGGCTATACACTACTAGATTAGATGGTGGAAACTCAGTGGGCATACGCTACTGCTGTACGATCTATGACCCATAATAATAATAATAATATTTACTCTAAGACAAAAGATGCACGTTAGAATAGCTCGACCAAGAAAATAGCAGGTCACAAGACCGGAGACGGCCGACGGCTGCGTCTTTGGCAAAATCGGAGAGGGTAGAGGAAGGGAAGGGGGAAGGTGCTGTACCGGAGAGAAATCCAAGCTAGATGACAGCGGCGGCGGCGCTGGTGACGGGAGGAGGAGGAGGCGGCGGAGCCTGTCGTGAGGAAGGAGGAGGAAGCGGCGCTTCACTCGCCTTCGGTCCAGTGGCGGCGCAAGGAAATGGTGCCTGGGTATTCATTGTAAAAAAAAATCATCTACTATTAGAACCAAATCACCAGAATCAACAACAAATCAAAGAATCTACTGCGCCCTTTCTTTTTCATCAACAACAAATTTTTCATCAATAATTTTTTTCATAAACAAAAATTAAAAACTTACATCATCTACTGTTAGGACCAAATCAAAGAATCTACTGCGCCCTTTCTTTTCCATCTACTCTTAGAACCAAATCAACAGAAATTGGGGACACGGGTCACAGGAACAAAGACACAGCCGTACCTTATGCGCCGTCTGCTGCGAGGCTGAAGAGGAGGAGGGCGCAGGGGGCGGGGCGCCGCCGCCGCGGTGCTGGAAAGGGGAGGCGGGCCAGCGGGATCCAACTGTGGCGCGGGCGCTGGAGCCGCTGCTGCTCCCGTCCCTGCTTGGCTGCTGCTGCCTAGGGTTCGGCAGGGCGCCCCCGCCGCGGGCGCCGGTATGGAAAGGGGAGGCGGGCCGGCGGGGAGCACCATCGGCGGCGCGGGCCGCGGGCGGCCTCGGCTGCGTCGCTCGCCTTCGGAGTTCGGTCCGCTCGTCCCGGTTTGGGACCGGCGACTTGGATGGGCTAGGCGGCTGCTGTCGATGGCCGCAACAGCGGTGAACTTGGAAAGGAGGGAGGCTGCGGCGGCAGTGAATCGAGAGGGGAGGGAGGCGGCGGCGCTGAATCGTGAGAGGAGGGAGGCTGCATCGGCGGCGGCGGCCATGGATGGCGCTTCCGTTTTCTTTAGGTGGAGCGATATGACCGTTACGTTTTCTTTAGGTGGAGCGATATGACCGTTACGTTTTCTTTTGTGATCGGAAGGCCCAACTCGTAGGCATGTACGGCTATGTACTGTTTTTTTTTTCTCTTTCGACTTTTCTTTTATCCTATATCTATACCTAATAATAAAAGCACTAAGCCTTCTTCCGGTCCGTCAGTTTTTTTACCGTTTTGCCCTTTCACAAAATTACATAATACTACTAAACTGCCATTGTACCGGTTCGCACTTCTTTTCCTCCTCTCCCCAAACTATCCCCTCCTCCCCGGCGGAACATAAGCAGCGCTGCCACCCCTTCAATCCCCGGCCACCGCGGACGAGTTCCCATCCTTGGCTACCACGGGCGAGCCCTGCCCCCTCCGGCCGGTTACCTGAAACCCCGCCGGAGCCAAGCGCTGCCGGACGCCGGACGCCGGCCGCCACCCATCCCATCACCACTAGCCTCTCCCCTCCCGGCACCTCCCACCCCAGATCTAGAGCACAAGCCGCTCCTCCCCCTCTCCTCGATCTGCTTCTCCGGCGAGACGATGCCTCAGACACGCACACGGCGGTTAGAGGGAGCAGGAGCAGCAGGCATGGGCTCAAGTGGCCTCGACAAGTTCGTGTCCGGAGGCCAGGTCCTCTTCCGGATCCTGCATGTCCGGTTGCCCATCTCCATGGTGCCCACTTCAAGTCAGTAGTAATAATAGTTTTCTTCTGTCTCTCCGTTGCAACATATCTTATGAATGTAATCTGTCTAAATTTGCAATTCTCGGTTTCTGAACAAGAAGGAAAATGTGCAGTTTTTATGCTTTTATAAGTAAAATGTGATTTTGTGCACACAGAACATCATCCATCATTTGAATAGAACCGGGATTAAGGAAGCATGTGTTTGATCTATCAGTCTCAAGAATTCATCTTGCAAGTAGTACTATCTATGAACGAATTTTATGGTTACACTGTCACATGGTCACACCTACCTGAATACCAAATGCATAGTGCATACGCTTGACCTTTGGCGAACTGCATTATTAGGCTGACGAATATGAGTTCCGTAGCTCTTTTCTGTTGTACTAAGTCTAGACAATATTCGATTAAGAGTTTGCCCACTTTTCTTTATAGAAAATTCAGAACAATGACCTGCTCTTCATCTTATGAGAGCGCAATTACAACCCAGTTTTGCAAGTGTGGCACGTAGCATCTTAGCATCTGCATACAGGGAAGAGCTGGAATGGAAAGAAAGGAATATGTTGCTTCCATTCAGGAAGATGTTCGGTCAAACACGGGTTGATTGTTTTGCGTAATTATCTGATTTAACGACTTGCGATTAATATTGAAAGAATATGTTTTACTCTATTTGGTGAACAGGTGGAAGGTGATATTTAGTATCAGCAAGTTGTTCTTAGGTTTCTCCGCAAAAAAAAAAGTTGGTCTTAGGTTTTTCATCTAAAAGCATATTTTGAAGGTATAATCTTATGGTGATGTATCAGCATTAATCTGCAAAATTAATTAACCTTCTGCATAAAAACTTTTTGGATGATAGTTGGCGCACTATGATGTGCCTTCTAAGTTGTATTGATTAGTTTTAGCTTAGTCAGTGTTAATTAACTGAATTTGCTTCTGAATTTGGTTTCCTTTAGACATGCTGGAACCTGTTTCTGCTTCTAACGTCTTTCGTTTGAGCAGCATGGTAAGCCTGATTTTTAACTCTTTATTTGCATATGTAGTGTTGTGAGAGTCTGGAGGTTTGAATAATTGTTCTGTTGTCAAATATGATTGCTTTATTCCCAGATTGACTATTCGAGACAAGGGCATGATCATGATATAAGTGACAAGAAGAGCATGACTTTCAACATCAGCTGCAAAATAGAAAGATGAATAGTGGCCTGAATTTTAAGAAATTATGTGAAAGAGGAGAGTTCACCAATATGTATGTGCCAATGCTTGCAACTTCACAAGGATACATAGGAAGGATCCTACAATCCCTGGGTGTCACGAAAGATGGTATTCTTTTTAGCATCTAAACCTACGATGTGATGTTGTGAGAGGAGTATTCATTCTCGGTGCATATATCTCTATTCGGAGGGAAGTATCCATTTTCACTTTCTCGGTGCATATATCCATGTATGTGCACAAAGATAAATAAAAACATACACAAAATAAAGTAAAAAATACCATTATTATTAAGTTATACGAAGAAAATAAAGTAAGGAGGAGGAGGAGGATAAGCAGAGATATGGGTGAGATGCTGTGTTGAAATAGAGCATGGGGCGTGTGATTTTTTCTTCTCCCGTTGCAACGCACGGGCATGTGTGCTAGTCCTATATAACTAAGAAACTAAGAAGATCACCCCCACTACCTATTTCTCTAAACATGCAGCCATGCCACCTCACCAAATATCTCTAAGCAATCCTAGCATGCCATGTCATGAGCTCTCCCACATCAGCATGCGATGCATGCTTTGGCGTTTCAACTCTTAGCTCGGCTTTTGATTTGCGTGTTGGGATTCCAATAGAGCGATCAACTACTGCGCTTCTCCTTCTTCATAACTGCACGCACTGCAGGTTTTTTCAAGCTCTCTCTGGGTCGATAGCTAGGCATGAAATCTGCAATCAATTGAACTTCCGTTAACACAATGAATCAGCTAATCCACTTGCACTTTCTCCTTTATTATATTTCCCGCAGGATGCTATGCTCGCATTCAACCAGAATCATGTACTTGCCGACTCCCATGTCCAGTCCCATAACCAGCGGCACATGATCATCCCTTCACATCCTCCTCCATAATCTGCCAGCGTCGCCCCCTCTGAACCATCATCTCCATCAACAGGTCAGCAGAGTCGACGGGAGGCGAGCGGCAAGCGAGCGTATTAGCGTATACTCCCTCCGTTCCATAATATAAGATGTTTTAGGCATTTTCCACATTCGTATCTGTACCACATGTATCTAGACATGTTTTAGTGTATGTGTTCACCCACTTTCCATTCTTTTACTCCGAATCTAGACAACATGTAAAACATCTAAAACATCTTATATTGTGGAACGGAGAGAGTACAACGTAGGCTGCCGCAGATGTTTCTCCCTTTCACTTCTTCTTGGTAAGGCTAGATTCGATTGATTGCTTCAGAAAGTTTGCCTAATTTATCATCTGCCGAATAGAATGCAGATTAATTAGTCGCAGCCGTCCGGCCATCTGCTACATCAGTTTAATTTCGTCTGTAATGGCCAGTTGAATTTATGTGGTTGCCTACATCTTCGTATCCTTTTCATTGCCTCTTTCATGCATCTTTCAATTCCTACATAGGTGTTTTGCACCTGCCCATTTGTTTATTTCATGCAGATTGCGGCCTGACCCTTGATTTTGTCACTCTCAATTTCTGAAAGATACTGTATTGTATTCAGGTTTCAAGTGATATCCCTGACGTACATCTCTAGCTACACGCACACAATTCGTTACCTATCAAGATTGCTGATCTTCCGGTTGTTTGATTTAGGCAGTCTTATTCTAACTTGATCTATGTATTCTCGACCTGGAGAATAATCTGAGAGAAGCAAATGCAACTTGGAATCTCTATTTTCGTTTTCCACAGGAGTATAAGATCAGGTATTTCCGGAAAAAAACCTATCTTTTTTTTTCTGCCGGCCACTAGAGTCACCATCCCTGAATATATACATACATATTACATAAGTGTTTCAGTGGTCTTACTTCAGTACATATCCTCACATGTCAGCACCTATTTGTTTTTGTGCCACCAGGCCCACGACACAAATTGGATCCACGAATTCAAGATGACATATTCAGAATTTTTTGTGCTATTACTCGCCAGTCATCTCATAGATGCATGTGAGTTGGGAACTATCGGAATGCTTATGTAGATCTAGAGCAGAACGGCAAGTAGATGATCTTATTATGTATTTGAAGAATCATCTCTTATTTATACATATTTTGCATCCCTTTGGTTTACAACTTTTGCCACATGTAGGCAAACTGCTATTGTAAATTTGTAATTCTTCGTCTGCTGCTATTCCTCTGACGTAGTGTCCTAACACAATGCTTCTACTACCCACATATACTGGACCTGCAGAGTAGTGAATACATATACATGGCCAATGGCAACAACTTCGTCATGTTCAAATTCAACTAATGGCATCAATCGAGTACCTTCGGTTCATTCAATGGGAACGTCCCTTCTTTTCCCGCTTGCACTTTTACTTGATTTGCTCCCGCTAGCACTTTATTTGATTTGCTCTTCTCCGCTTCCTTCTGAAGTGTGCGTAGATAGTCATCTGGCTTATGGTGCAACTCATATTGCGATTTTGTGTTCAGAAAATTAAGTGCCCACGCTTTTTGCTTCTCGGTGTATACCGGGGCAGGCTCTGTTTTCTTCTTTGCAAAATGCGCATCTTTTTCGGCCTTCGCAATCGCTGCGATTTGCTCGTCAGTGAGATCGTAAGTTCTGATGGGAAGATTCTTATGAGGTACTCTTGGGAGGGGCGACATTTTTCGTTTTGGGCTGCTGCGTCGGTTAGTACTCATCGACAGAGCACGCTTCCGCTTATTATTCTTCGCGGTCAAAGGCGGCGGTGAAGACGGCCGACCCAAGTCCGGCGGCGGAGATCGAGATGGACTCGCGCTGTGGTGGTCGTAGTCTTGGGGTGGGCTTCTTGTAGGTGATGGTGACCTGCGACAACTCGGAGGCAGTGTTGGCCTTGGCGCCGAGCCTGGAAGCTTGATGTTGTTCTTGTCCCATAGAATGATACCACCCAGTACTTCTCCGAGTGTCCTCTCACCTTCAGGTCCAGAGATGTCAAGCTCCATTGAGTCAAACCCCATTACGATTTCATCCACCCCGACTTTAGCATAGCCAGCTAGAATCTCACGGCCATGCCAGCGTGCCTCAGGTGGACAAGGTAAAGCACATCCGACCGCCACCTTCAGGGATATGTTCTTCACCTTCTGATGGAGCTCACAAGATATCTGCTCCTTGATTCCATCCACGGGGTAGCCGGGACCGCCATCTATCATCCGTGCGCCGTCAGACGGGACCTCCGATTCAGCCACGCTGCTTCTCCGCAGAGATCGGCCGGCGGTAATATCGAGTGCAGGATCTTGCAGGCGTTCTCCTCTAAGTTCGTCAATCTGCTGCTACTGCTTGTCAATTCTTGCTAGCAACTAGTTGAACCTGTCTCCCTCCTCCTCCTCGCGTCGCTTCTTTGCTCTCGATCGACTTCTATAAGTATCTTTGTCTTTGGGAAACCCAATCTCCCAGGGTTAACTAGGGCCAAGGCCTCATGTTCGTCCTCCGTGTTCATCATTCCTGAGGACCTTTGTCAGCAAGTATTTCTCTCTATCGGGATAGAACTTTGGTTTCCCCTCTTTAATTTCTTTCACCACTTTCAGCCATGTCTCCCTGGGTATCTTAATCCCGTCACTACAAACAAGGTGTCCTGTCTCATCGTCATACTCACTCCCATGCGCAAGGAACCAATTTCTTGCCCTCAATTCCCATTCATCGTGAATTGGTTCTGGAATGATCCCTTTAGTAAGCAGCGCTTCCTCTTTTTTATTCCACTTTGGCATGGCAGTCACGTAGCCCCATGTCTCGAGGCGATGGTGATACTTCTTTTTCGCAGCATTTTTCTTATTTTGTTCTGTCAGTTTCGTAGCATCTTCTGACACCTTGAACTTCACAAATGCATCCCAGTAAGCCTTCTGCTTCACTAGATAGCCTTCGAATGATGGAACAGTTTTGTCCTTCTGATACTTTTGCCATAATGTTTTCTTCCACTGCCGGAATTGTTCGGCCATCTTCTTAAGAGTAAACTCCTTGACTTTCTCCCTCAATGAACCTCTCGAAGGGGAACATATTGTGTAGAAACACAGGACCGAGAATTCTAATCTCTTTGACTAGGTGAACTAGGAGGTGCGTCATAATATTGAAGAAGGATGGCGGGAACAACAACTCGAAGCTGACCAGACATTGGACCACATCAATATGTAACCCTGATAGACTTTCTGTATCGATTACCTTCTGAGAAATTGCATTGAGGAATGCACATACCTTCATAATGGCTAGTCGAACATTTTCCGGTAGAATTCCCCTCAATGCAACCGGAAGCAATTGCGTCATAAGCACGTGGCAGTCATGAGACTTTAGGTTTTGGAATTTTTTCTCTTTCATATTTATTATTCCCTTTATATTCGACGAGAAACCAGAAGGGACCTTGATACTGAAAAGGACTTCAAAAAAGATTTCCTTCTCTTCTTTGGTAAGAGCGTAGCTGGCAGGCCCTTGAAACTGCCCTGCATGCATGCCGTCTCGTCCTTTATGACGTTGCTGGTCCTCCCGTGCTTCCGGTGTATCTTTTGACTTTCCATACAAGCCCAGGTAGCCTAGAATATTCACGCAAAGATTCTTCGTCAGGTACATCACGTCGATTGCAGAGCGGACCTCATGGACTTCCCAATATTCTAGCTCCCAAAATATAGATTTCTTCTTCCACATGGGTGCATGTCCGTCAGCGTCATTCGGAACAGGTTCTCTGCCAGGACCCTTTCCAAAGATTATATTTAAATCCTTGACCATACTAAATACATCAGCACCACTACGGAGGATAGGCTTCGTCCGGGTTTCTGCCTTGCCATTGAAATGCTTGCCTTTTTTCCTTAAGTGATGCCTAGGCGGAAGAAAACGACGATTGTATGGGTACACATTCTTCCTACATTTATCCAGATATATACTTTCAGTCTCATCTAAACAGTATGTGCATGCATTGTATCCTTTGTTCGTCTGTCCTGAAATGTTATTAAGAGCAGGCCAATCATTGATGGTTACGAACAGCAACGCTCGTAGGTCAAATTACTCATGTTTGTGCTCATCCCACACACGTACACCTGGTTCGGCCCACAACTGTAAAAGTTCATCAACTAATGGCCTTAGGTACACATCGATGTCATTGCCGGGTTGCTTCGGGCCTTGGATGAGCACTGGCATCATAATGAACTTCCGCTTCATGCACAACCAAGGAGGAAGGTTGTAGATACATAGAGTCACGGGCCAGGTGCTGTGACTGCAGCTCTGCTCCCCAAAAGGATTCATGCCATCTGTATTGAGACCAAACCATAAGTTCCTTGCTTCACCTGCAAAGTCCGGAAGTCTCTCTCAATTTTTCTCCACTGCCGACCATCAGCGGGCTGCCTCAACATCCCGTCTTTCTTACGGTCTTCCATGTGCCATCGCAACAACTTGGCATGCTCTTTGTTTCTGAACAAACGTTTCAACTGTGGTATTATAGGAGCATACCACATCACCTTGGCAGTAACCCTCTTCCTGGGTGGCTCGCCCTCAACATCACCAGGGTCATCTTTTCTGATCTTATACCGCAATGCAGTGCATACCGGGCATTTATCCATATTCTCATATTTCTCACCGCGGTAGAGGATGCAGTCATTAAGGAATGCATGTATCTTCTGCACGTCTAATCCTAGAGGGCAGACAAGCTTATTTGCTTCATACGTACTGGCGGGCAATTCGTTATTTCTTGGAAGCACCTTCTTCATTAGTACCAGCAACTTTTCAAATCCCGAGTCAGTCACACCGGTCTCTGCCTTCCACTTCAGCAATTCCAGTATGCTACCTAGCTTCTTCTGGCCATCTTCACAAGTTGGGTACAACAATTTGTTGTGGTCCTGTAACATCTGCTCGAACTGCAACCTCTCCTTTTCTGTGTCGCAGTCTCGCTTTGCATCAGAAATGACCCGACCAAGATCATCAGCGGGCTCATCGGGTGCCCGTTCTTCACCTCCTTCTTCTTCATTGTCTTCCATTGCGATATCAGCGTATTCAGGGAACATAGATCAGTAGTTGTCATCATTGTTCTCTTCTTCATCGCCGTCTTCCATCATAACCCCTCTTTCTTTGTGCTTGGTCCAAACATTATAGCCGGACATGAAACCGGACCGAAGTAGGTGGCTCTGAATGACTCTTGAGGAAGTGTAATCCATCTCATTCCGACATTCAACACATGGACAACACATAAAACCATCGCGCCACTTGTTCGCCTCGGCCACAACGATAAAAGAATGCACGCCATGTTGGAGGAGGAGGAGGACGCGGAGATAGAGGCGGAGAAGCGGTTCCGCGAGGAGCACGGGTTCTCCGCCCTGCCCGGCGAGATAGAGGCGGAGAAGAAAGACGGCCCCCGCGAGGCGGCACATGAAGATCTTCTGCCGCAATCACCGGTCTACGAGTACGGGGCATCGGAGTCCACGGACAAGCCCTGCTCGGACGAGGAGCGTGAGCCTTCTGTCGTCGACCAACCACCCGCGGTCGTTGACATCGAGATGGCTGAGGCCAATGTCGTCAACGAGGATGACTCCGGTGACCAGGACGACTCCGACTCCGACGACGTTGCTGACACCAACTCTGACTCTGACGGATCCGATGAGGACTCCGAGAGCTCCGACGCCTCCGAAGTCACGTCCTGAAGGCGCCGTGAAGAAGAAGTAGTTTTAGTTAATGTTTTCTAGGGTTTGTATCTTTTTTCTTTTGAACAATTGTAGGGTTTGTATCGGGTTTGTATCGAGTTAATCGAATTAATCGTACCGTTGCTATGTAAATTGTTTCTCTGATCGTTTGTTGTACATTTAATATGGTGATTGGACATGACGGATAGGCTAGGCTAGGCTAGCGGTGAGGCAAAAGTTCTACGACGTGTTCAATGGCCATGTCCATCTGTGTATGCCACATTGACACAGGGTGGACTACCATCGGCATCCCACACATGCATTCAATGTGCACGCAGCGCCATGCACGCGCTGGAAGGCTCTCAGGTTTGTCTCGTCTGGTCATAAAGAGAAATATATATCAAATTGATCAGAATAGACGATATGGTTCGGATTCTGAACGTACTTTCCTGATAGAAATGAATTGATAGGTGCCGCTCGTTCTGCCATGTGGTCAATTCACATAAATGAAACCACAAGTTATGTGGACTGGCGCAAGCGATCGAGCTGTACCGCAGCTACGCGCTTGGAACGTGACGGACATGCAGCAGAGCGCTATGCTCTGGTGTGCATACGAAAAAATTTAAAATACATTGGATTGATTCTGATCTTAGTTCGTAATAACAACAGAACATAGTTAAAATACGGTAGTTCTTACATATTTTTAGGGCTTACATATAAAACCCTGCCTAATCTAACCCATAAACCCATCTGCCTGGGCGGCGCCGCTACTCACTATCTGACGAGGGGTAGACCTGGTTGAGGCGCTGGCGGCGCCGCACCTCGTCCCACTCCCACCCGCGAGCACTGTGCTCGACGTCCTGCCGGAAGCCCTGCCTCAGCCGCACCTCGTTCATCACCAACTGAAACTCGGCATCCGTACGGCGCCGCTTCTCCGCGCGATGCTCGGAGCGCACGAACTTCGTGAGAACACGCGCCGCCAGCTCATCGGGGTCGACGATCTTGACGAGCTCCTCATCGTCGTTGGTGGAGTCAGAATCGACGCTTGAGAAGGACTCGTCGTCGCTGGGCTCGGTTGAGGGTGCCGGCAGCGGTGGCGCACACGCGGCGGCCCGCGAGGACCCAGCCTCCCCACCGGGGCGTCGCGGCAGTGGGGTTGGAGAATTGGGCCTGGGGGTGCGCAAACCGTTCGAGTTAGTTAAGCGACAACGACCACGCCTACAGCCCAATTCCGAGAGGCGGGCTTCTCCGCGTCGTCATCGCCGCCTGCAGGATCATGTCCACCGCCGCTCCCGTGAAGGCTACCACGACGGCGCCCGGATGACATGGAGCGAGAGGAGAGGGGTTTGGAGAAAGTGCACGAAGGAGGCCAGAAGGTCACGGGGGAGAGTGGTTTGGAGAAACTGCAGGGAGGCAGCGAGAACTTAAAGGACGAGCGGGGTGAATGGTCAAACTTGGTATTTTTACATTTTTCGGAAACCCTAAACCCTTCATCACTTTCCTTGAACTCTGAACAACTTCGTTCGTGGTAGCTCATTTGTGTGAAGGTTCTTTTATGAAAATTTTCGTAGACCAAGTTTATTATTTTTCATGGTTACTACATCACATAAGATGACAATGTGTCCGTAGACCTTTAAAAATGTATATAAACCATATTTATATTTTTTTTGTCGTTAGTATACAACATTAGAAGACCATGTGCGCAAGTTTCATATTTTTCGGTTTTTTTGAATTACTTATGCTATAACCTAATTTGGTCATCTCCCACGAAATTCCTAGTACTCTGTTCAAGATATCACATTTGAGTGAAGCCTTTTTCGTGCAAATTATTGTAAACCATATTTATATTTTTTCCTCGTTACTATATGACATAAGATGACTATGTGCGAAGGTTTCATATTTTTTATGAATTAGTTATGCTCATTTCAAAGTGTTCGAGGTCTCTCACTTGATTTAAAGATTTTTCGTAAAAATGTATATAAACCATATTTATATTATTTTTTTGTCGTTAGTATACAACATTAGAAGACCATGTGCATAAGTTTCATATTTTTTTATTTTTTTTAATTACTTATGACATACCCTAATTTGGTCATCTCCGACGAAATCCCTACTACTCTATTCAAGATATCACATTTGAGTGAATCCTTTTTCGTGCAAATGTATGTAAACCATATTTATATTTTTTTCTCGTTACTATATGACATCAGATGACTATGTGCGAAGGTTTCATATTTTTTTGATTTTTTTGAATTAGTTATGCTAATATCAAAGTGTTCGAGGTCTCTTACTTGATTTAAAGATTTTTCGTAAAAATGTATATAAATCATATTTATATTTTTGGTCGTTAGTATACAACATTACAAGACCATGTGCGAAAGTTTCATATTTTTTCGATTTTTTTAGTTACTTATGCCATACCATAATTTGGTCATCTCCCTCGAAATCCCTACTACTCTGTTCAAGATATCACATTTGAGTGAAGCCTTTTTCATGCAAATGTATGTAAACCATATTTATATTTTTTTTCTCGTTACTATATGACATAAGATGACTATGTGCGAAGGTTTCATATTTATTTGATTTTTTTGAATTAGCTATGCTCATTTCAAAGTGTTCGAGATCTCTCACTTGATTTAATGATTTTTCGTAAAAATGTATATAAACCCTATTTATATTTTTTATTGTTAGTATACAACATTAGAAGACCATGTGCGCAAGTTTCATATGTTTTTGATTTTTTTGAATTAGTTATGCCATACCCTAATTTGGTCAAACCCTCAGAAAACCCCGTTGACCCAGCCGAAACCCCGCATGATCTACAGTAACCCTAGCGGCGATTTCTGGCCATTGGGCAGGCTCCGCGCCGTTCGATATGAATCGCATGGACGGTTCCAATCAGATTTTGTAAGGCGATCCGTGAGAGACGATTCTGCAACGTAATTGGCCGTGTAGGACTTGGCAATTCTCTGTTTTCGCCTCTGACGAGTGGGGCCAGCTGTCACAATGCCCAGAAGATAGTTTTGTCGCACGTACGGATTGGTTAGCATGTTTAGTCCCACCTCACTAGTTTATAGCGTGTACGACTAGTTTACAAGTCCCGAATGTGGTTAATCCTCCTTTTCAACTTATAAAAGAATTGAAAATCATTTCATTTTTTCAACTTTGATATCTCGTGCAAACAAATTTAGAACTCGAGTCGAGCTCTGATTAATCCTCTTTTTCAAGTTATAAAAAATAGAAAATCATTTTAATAGCTTTTTAAGATCAAAGCAACTCCCCACAACTTAAGGATCGGACACTGTAATAATCTTGATTTAATACCTTTTTAAGATCAAAGCAAAAAAAAACTATTTACTGTTAAACCAATTTTCGTGTCAGTTCGCGTCCAACATGGTATACATGGATCACATTGTTTTTTTGGTCATTTCGAGAAGGTCGAAAAAAACTTGCTTAGGAATGGGCCGTTTATCCTAACTTTGGAGCTCATTTGGAGCACTTTTTTCACGACTAGGCAAAAAAAAGGGGAAATCTAATCAGAAACAGCTTGAAACCAGCAAAATGCGACGCGCCTGTCAGCCATCCGATTGGCGAAGGACGGACCAAATCGACGCGGAACGGTCATCCGCACGTCGCGCATGTCGCGCTCGTCGGTTTTCCTCCCTTCGGTTACTGACATGCGGGCCCGAGCTTTTTGTGTGTCCCACCTGTCAGTGAGAGCATTCGCGGGACCGTTCTGGAAAATTTCGGGAACTGCCCACCGCTCTCTTCCTCCTCTCCCCTTCCACCGCTCTCGTCCTCCTCTCTCCCCAGGGTGACCAGGAGGCGATTTCACCGGCGAACTCTGCCTCCGGCGTATTTCCTCGAATCACCACCGTGAATGCGTGCACGGGTGGTAAGTGACACTTATCCTCCCTTTTTTTCGTCCTGATTTGGCTCAATAAGCCACTTCCTCTCTCCGCTGCGGCGACCTGGCGGAGTTTTTCCGGCGAGGACGTCTTCTTCGTCCGTATTTAGGGTTCCGCCGCCGTGAGTGCGTGCACAGGGGATGAGCGACCCTCGTCCTTACCATGCCGTTGCTAATTAGTGCATAGCTCCTTCCTCTCTCCCCGCGGCCACCGGGCGGTGATTTTCCGATGAGGGCATCTTATCGGTACGGATTTTGCCGTTCCGCCGCCTCGAGCGTGTGCATGGGGGATGAGCGACCCTTATCGATGCCACGTCTTTGCTAATTGGTGCAACATTTTTTTGCTATTTTCTTTGATTTTGAATTCGAGTTAGGTGTTAGGGATCCATGTTGTGCGACTCTGTGAGATTCTTAACTATGAGCATGTGCACCGAAATGTTCCTATCTCCCGCGGCAACACTTTGAGGCATCACTGATGTTCCTAATTATTTTGATTTTGAACTCGAGTTAGTTGTTAGGTATTCATGTTGTGCGAATCAGTTGTATTTTTAACTGTGAACATGTGCGCCTAACACTTGATGATTTGGTTTGCTCGTTTAATCTGGTAGTTTGTGTGGTTATAGTTTTGTGTGTTTATTTTCAGTGATTATGACAAGGGGCAGTTGTCCATGTAGATATAGATGAGGTTGAGTTTTTTGTCTGTTTTTTTGTTTTGCTTTCATGATTTTGATGTTGATTTTTGTTTCACATGTTTTATATAGATGTTTGTCTCGCACTTACTGACTTATATGATTTTTAGGTGTTTCAATGGGGAGGAAACGGAAGGCTGATGAGGTACCTGTAGAGGAGTGTGAAGATTATGATGTAAAGCCGAAGCGAAACAGGGCATCTCCGAAGGGGGTTGTCATTCTGTGTGAGGATATGTCTTTTGATCAGAAAGCAGCCGTGGTTAACATGGAGTTGGACAGCATGCTTGACATCAACTGCCCTGTTCTACACAGTCCACTAATTGCCTGGTTTTCTGGAACATATGATTCGGGCGGTCGTGAATTTGTTATACCAGGGTGTGGAAGGATAACATTGACTGATCAATCAGTTTTACGTAGTCTTGGACTACATATGGGCCCCGATCCTGTTGTGTATGTTGTCACTGCTGAAATAGAGGCTAGGCTTGGTCCTTCACTTTTCCCTGAAGATGGTAGCACGCCCAAAATCACTCGAGTATTTGAGATTTTAAAAGACATGACAGCTTCTGATACTGCGTTCAAGAAAGTGTTTGTGATGTACATTATGTGTACTATCTTACGCCCTACAACCAGCAACAGAGTGAGCAACAGGTGTTACTATGTTATGGTGAGTGTTTCTGTCCTCGACTTTTCTCCTTGTAGCATGGTAACCATTTAGTCTGCCTACATGTTGTAATTTGTATACTTTTTAGTTGGTAACTTTATCTATTGTAGCATGGTAACTTAGTCTTCCTACTTGTGGTAACTTGTATTCTGTCCAGTTGGTAACTTTATCTTTTGTAGCTTGGTAACTTATTCTGCCTTCAGATGGTAACTTGTTTTCTTTTCAGTTTGGTAACTTTTTATCTCTTGTAGCATGGTAACTTAGTCTTCCTCATGTGGTAACTTATATTCTTTCCAGTTGGTAATTTTATCTCTTGTAGCATGGTAACTTAGTCTTCCTCATGTGGTAACTTGTATTCTTTCCAGTTGCTAACTTTATCTCTTGTAGCATGGTAACTTTGTTGATATCTAGATTTTAATCATAATTGTGTTTTTTTTCCATTGGACAACATTGATAATGTGGACAAGATGAATTGGTGTAAGTTTATCGCTGATCAACTCCATGCGGAGCTTTCTAAGGGAAAGTTTAACACGGCTTGTCTTTTCCTCTTGCCGGTATATTATCTATATCCAATCTCATAATTGCATTTTGTTCCTTTTTCTGTTAGTGAGTGCATGGCTTCCATTTCCTTACTAATTTGTTTTTTGTAGCTCTTATATGTTGATTCGCTTGATGTAAGTGGTTTGGACCTCAGTCTCCCAGATGAGCATTTTGCTGTTAACATCTGGTCTAAAGAACTCATGGATGCCGTTCTTTCTGCTGATTTGCAACCAGATGGAAAGTCCTATGGCAAGCTTCAGGTAATTCTGTTTTCGTAAGTTTTTTGTTTATTATCTAGATAGCTTTTTTAGTGATTATCTGTTGGTAGCTTTTTGTAACTTTTTTTTTGTAATTTCTGTTTCTTGTTCATATAGCTTAAACCCCAGTTTGGTATGAATTACTCCCTCTTCGATGGAGTTGATGGCTTCAACAGGTGGATTGACACATGCTCTCATCCAGGCTGTTCGAGAGAGGTATTTCATATGTTTTTGGTTTGTAGTTGACTTCATTTTTTATCAAGATCAGTTATATAACCTTTGTGTTTTCTTTCTGTTTTTTCTTATGATTCACTATTATTATATTTTTTCAGCAAAAATCTGAAGTTGCTAATTTGATGGGCACTTTTGCGTCCGGTCTTGTTGGCCTGCTGGTTCAGGTGGAAGTGAACCAGCAGAACCCCACGTTTCTGATACGGATCACCTGGTCAGGGATGACAGCAGTCGTCGCTTGCCTCAGCATGCAGCTGCAGGTGCCACTGTTAGTGAGCCTGAATGCTCTTCTGGTTCAGGTCATAGTGCACCGATAGATGACCGCCATCCCCCAACGGATGAGTTTGCTATGGATGCTAGAAGCCCTGATTCCGAATCAAGTGATGATGAACTGCTAGGGGATTATATGTTTGTTGCTAGGCAAAAATCCGAGACTCGCAGGAAGATTCGCACCCAGAGCACCCTGTCATTGATGATGCCAGCGTTGGGTTGAAAGCTTGTGCACCTCCAGTTCAGTCCAGTAGCCACGTCGAAGGAATGGATGCAAGTGAACACATCATATCTTCTCTGCAAAAAGACATCGCTTCGGCAGTTACTGGTTCAACTATTGATGCACATGGCACTGGAATCGGAGTGACGAAGAAGAAGTTGAGAACCTTAAGGGAAAGGCACAACGCTGTTCTCGATATTGTTGTTGCCGAGCTCTCATCGGGCGGAGTCGCCCTTGTGCCACCAACTGTTCCTACTTCAACGTGTGGCAATCGGAAGGATCTGCCTGCTCCAAAGAAGTTTACCCCCAAGAGGTACAACCATCATCTTTTTATATCTTTCAATTTGCATGGGTGGTAACTTTAGTTATCCGTTGTTGATAACTTTTAGTTTATCGGGTTGGTAACTTATAGTTTATTAGGTTGGTAACTTCTAGTTTATGATTCATGTCATAACTTTTTAGTTTGCACGGGTGGTAGCTTTAGTTATTTTTCATTGATAACTTTTAGTTTACTATATATGTTGGTAACTTCTTTTAGTTTAATAGGTTGGTAACTTTTTTTAGGTTGGTAAATCATAATTGTTTTTTATTGTTGTCTTTCTACTACGCAGGAAGATAGTTCCTAAAGTTAATGTTCAGCC
Organism: Puccinellia tenuiflora; assembly: GCA_012064385.1. Classification (NCBI taxonomy): domain Eukaryota; kingdom Viridiplantae; phylum Streptophyta; class Magnoliopsida; order Poales; family Poaceae; genus Puccinellia; species Puccinellia tenuiflora. The sequence goes on from QRDG01001250.1 coordinate 315,487, forward strand.
TTCTAGGTCATCACCTCGCCTTGTGGCCAAAAAGAGAGATGTTAGATCTGAGACCAATTCTGTTATCGATGTGGATGATTGCTCACCAGAGCATGCTCCTATCAACTGTAGGAGCTATCAATACTAAAGAAGTGGATCATGCAGATGCAAGCCGAGCTGGGGATGATTATACCGCTGCAAACACCAGTACTGCTACTCCATCTGATGCAAGTCAACCGGTCAGCGAGTTGGTTTCAAGAGTTCATGTGGATGCACTCCAGCTACCCACTGTACCTGCTGTGCCTTCCAAATTTTTGATCCCAAATATCCCATCGCATGGATTGCAGGTTGATGGTAATAGGCCGGTGATTTCTCGTCCCCTACATGTTCCGATTACTGTGCCGCATACGGTGTCTGATGCTGTTCGTGTGTCTGTATCCAAGACAGTTGACAGTGTTCTTCCTAAAGGGCCTGTGTCAGCTTTTCAAGACACCAATCTTGTGTCAGCACTGGGCGGACCGTCGACAACCTTTAGTGATGCAGCTGTCGCTGGAAATCTTCATCCTTCCAACAAACAGCCAGCTAATGCAGAGGGATTATATCCCATAAACATGACAATTGAAGAATACGCTGCAAAGAATGGTGGTACAACTTTTATTTCAACATGTTTCTGTCAACTTTTTCATAGCAAACTGCCTTGTAACTTTTATTTGTATCATGCCTGGTACCTTTTTTTATAACTATGGTTTGTTATTTGTTCCCCCTTTTTTTTGCTTCTGCATCCATTTTGTGGGGCATATATTTTCATATAGGTAATGTTGTTATTCGTACACACACCTCGCATGGAGCAGCAGGGATGGATGGTGCAAAAGATGGTGTCAAAGGCTCTAAATAATCGAAGATCGGTGTGCTCTAGGAGATGTGTTTTCTATGGAGGGGGGGTGGGGGTGGGGAGTGGGGGAGCTGGAGGGTTTGTGGTGGCGGTGGGGGTGATTTATCTGTTGTAATGGTCCAAGACGGTAGTACTTTTGTTATCAGTATGTATGAATATTAATGACTCTGAATATCCGTTTCCTCGTTGTAATAATGTGATTCTTCTACGGTTATTTTTTTGTTGGCTACGTGATATAGAACTCCTGTTCTACTGTTTTTTTATGGATATGAACATGTGGTATTTGTTGTTGTGTTCCACGTGGCGACCCCTTTTTCGTTATTTTGATTACATTCTTTTTCTTCTCGTCCCTTTCCCTTTGTGTTTTTTCTGTAGCTCAAAATGAATCAGTTGATCGTGACAAAGGCAAATTCACTGTCAAGGATGAGTCTGGAGTTATTTCACTTGATGATTTATTGTCTGAAAAGTCAAGTGTTCAAAAGTATTATAGCAGAGATAAAAAGGCCCCTATGGAAAAAATCCCCGAATCTGAAGGTATTCCGCCATGTTTTTTCAAGGAGTGTATACAGTTGTCACATTTACATGTCTCCTCATTTATTTTTCTTTATCTCATATGCAGATGCGCAAGACTTTTGTACCCCAGCAATGCCTGTGTCACGATCTAGTATGGATGCTGCTAGCAGTACCCCGAGGACCCTGATTCGTAGGGAGAGAGTCATTCAGCCTTCCATTTACCGTCTGCCTCCATACAGTTCCATCATTAGCACCAAGCATTAGGATGCATTGTACCAGAAAGTTATAATACACACGCAGGACTCAGAGGAGTCCAAGCTAAAAAAGTAAGTCCTCATTTCTGATTATGCTACAATTTTATGGTTGGTAACTCCTTTTTAATGTATATTAGTGGGTAAATAATTTTTTGTTTTTATTTTTTTCTACAACACTAGAATTCTCCATATTGGCGATATGTGGGTAATTGCTGGTGAACTTGCTGGTAGTGTGAGGCTTGAAGGTTTTCTATCAAACACTGTTGTTGAAATCAGAGTTTCTGTTTTGCAACAATCGTGTGGAGACAAGAAGGTTATATTCCCTTGGATTGCCACATCATACCTACTTGATCGGAATTTCAATTCAAATGTTTTGAAGAACTTTAGGAGAGATGAGAAGTATAAGCTTAGCCACAAAAAATTGGTAAGCTTATATCTTTTGTTGTTTCTTTTTTCCATATGTTTTCTCAATGTTGGTTATGATCAAGCTTTAAACCTGATGAAGCTCTATTTTCTGCTAGCTTTGTTTCCCTGTAATCCAGAAGCTTGGAACAGCCAAGAAGTCTCCGTCCCATTGGTACGTGTTGTCGCTCAATATGGACGCAAAGAGGTTTGAGATTTTAGATTCTCTTCAGGACGAAAACGATGAGGAAATGATCGAACATGCTACCCGTTTGGTTGATGCGATTAAAGCAATGTACCTGGTTAATTACAAGGATTCCAAAAAACAGATCCAAGATTTTGAGTTGGTGTACATTCCTATCCCAAAGCAAGACAATCCGTGAGTTTTTCATATCTTTTCGTTTTCTTTTTCTTTTTTTGTGCATCAGTAGGCGTTTGCTGATTAAATTTTTCGGAATACAAATCCATGTGTCAAACTTTTTCAGTACAAAGTAGGTGATAACTTTAGCCTATAGTAGTTGGTAAGTTTAGCCTTAAGTAGATGGTAACTTTTACATACATATGGTGGTAACTTTTACATACATACATGGTAACTTTTTAGTTTCAAGTAGCTGGTAATTCTATTTTTATTTTTTTTCCTGTTATTCTAACTAGCAGTGGCAGGCATGGGTGTGGCATAATTGTAAGATATAATTTATTTTCCATGCCTCAAACTACTCAGTACAAACTAGGTGAATTTTTTGAGCATATATTAGAACGTAAGTTTAGCATTAATTAGGTGGTAACTTTTACCTAAGTGGGGTGGTAACTTTATTTTAAAGTATGTGGTAACTTTTAGGCTAAAATAGCTGGTAACTCTATATTTTTTTATATTTTTTTCCTGTTTTCTTGCTAATTAGCAGTGTCAGGCATGGGTGTGGCATAATGATAAGCTATAATTTATTTCATCCTTCTCTGCTTTTTTTTTTGTTCCTTTTCAGGTTTGATTGTGGATTCTTTATGCTCAAGTTCCTGGAACTGTGGGACGGACGTGTGTCACCTGCAATAACTTTTGAACAGATACCAGCTTTGAGGAAAGTGCTGACTGCTAGGTGGCTGGAGCATGCTGAAAACAAGTTAAAGTCGTGGAAGACACTTCTCGAGAGCAACATGTTTTGAGGTAGTGTAACTTTTTTTTATCTTAGACACATAATAACTTTAGCATAATAGGGTTGGTAAGTTTAGCATATTATGGTTGATAACTTTAGCTTCAACAGCATGGTAACTTTGTTTTTCCATGTTATGTACAAACAGATGGTAACTTTAGCTAGAACAGTATGATAACTTCATTGTCAGTAGGCTGGTAACTTCATCAGGATACAATGTTTCGTAATATAACGGATTCTAAACACAACTTAGGCCAGAAACTAGCTGATACAACACCTACAAATAGCACATCTTATTTTTTCTCTGCAAATTGAACGATATGTTTGACACCAACAGAAGCATCTTTTTCTCACTATTTTTCACATGCTATTTCCTGGTAGTAGCCCCAACTTTCGTAGTTTTTCTTGGCAACTGCGGATGGTATGATCTGTAGATTTACAGCCGCTGCATTTTCTTGGCTTCTTTGTTGATGGATCAAGCGGATTCTTGTTTGCTATTTCTTCCGGCCTACCTTTGGTGACAGACCTAGGTGGGTTTCTTATTTTGTCCCGAGTGGGAAGTCAGTCCCTGAAGCACTTGATGTTGGTACATCTGTGTTGTTTGTGCTTGAATCATGCAATGGTGCGGCTGGTGCGCTAGATGATGGCATAGTCGACGCTTGAGCTGCTGCTTCCTTTGCGTTCTTTTCTTCTCTCTTCCTGTATAGATCAAGATCAGCCTTCATAGCCCTCATGTGTGTCTTAACTATACGTCTTCCGTCGTTAGTCAAGCATGCCACTTTTGCAATTTTTCTGAAATCATCCCGCATTGATGCTAATACCATCATACATCTTGCATCTTCTGGCATCCCTTGATGCGGAGCATCATGTACTGCCTCAGGGTTAGGGTCACCTAGGACATTTTCAACATCCCAGGACCACCGTTTTAGTATGTACTGTTCTGGTATTTGACGCAAACCGATTTGGGTCATCACCTTCAATACGTGACAGCATAGGACACCATCGCGTTCGAACTTGCAGCAGTTGCATGAAAAAAATGCCTGAGTCAGTGTTTGCAATCACCAAGTAGTTTCTGTCTCCATAGTGCGGAACTGGACCATCCATTACGCTCAGCTCGTACCGATATCCTTGTAGGGACTGGCAGAAGTATGACATTGGACTCCTTTAGTTCCCGCTGAAACCGGAAGAAGATGTTTCTTGTGTATGCTTTTGCCATCTGTTTTTCTATAGGGTTGCGACACCACATGTATGGATCTGTCAGAGCTGTGTCTGCTTCTGCTTTCCTCTCGGCATTGAGTATCTTGTCTTGGATTGACTCGTACGATTTTACAAAATCAAATATAGAGTTCTGTGGGGTTTATGTATCTCTTTAGTACCGCGTTGAATCCTTCGCTCCTAGCAGTGGTCTGCAGGAAGGGGAAAAACTCATGCATAAAGTACGTCGGAACCCAGCATGCCCTGTGTTCCCACACCCTTTGTAGGTCCGTGTTACCGCGTTCTCCATGCAGATCAAGTATTGCATTCCAGTTCCCCTCAAACTCTTCCGGGGTTAGGCTGTTGTTCACGCAAGCATTAAACGCTGCATGCAGTTCAGGGTGCGTCGCCATGTATGATCCCATTTATTCAGTTGCATTCTGTATAACGTGACACCTGCAGTTCCTGTGGATTGCATCCGGGAAAACACGGTCTATAGCTGCACGCGTGGCAAAGTCTTGGTCGGTGATTATGCATCTTGGTGCTACACTGCCCATTGCTTCTAGGAAGGCCTCGATCAACCATACATAGCTGTCGGTGAGCTCGTTGCGCAGAAAACCACAACTAAATTGCACATACTGTCCATGGTTGTTAATCCCGATGAAGGGAGCACAGGGCATCTTGTATAGGTTGGTGAGATAGGTTGCATCAAATGAGATGCAGTCTGAGTAATGTGGGTACATTTGACGTGATGCACCGTCTATCCAATAGATGTTCTCAACACGATCCTCTTCATCTAGCTTGATTTTGTAGAAAAAATCCTTGTCCTTTTCCTTCATTTTCTTAAATTATGCCACGCAATGCTCCATGTCATTGACTTTGTGATGACGTCGGAAAGATGCTCTCAGGTTTGCAACATCTTTGTCTCTCAGGTAGGGCACATCCTCACGTCTGCCATAGAACCTCGACATTAGTTGCATCTGCCTGGAAGTTGGAATGTTGCGGGCGTGCAGCATCCTGATGAAGTTTTGTTCTTCTAGAGGTATGTTGCAATGCGCACGCAAGAATTTAGTTAGCGATGGCTTTTTGATCAGTGGGTGGTTGTGCTCATCAGAGGCTGCCACAACTTGGTACCAGCCACCCCTCTTTTTAATGAACATGTGAGCCTGGCATCCAGTCCTTGGGACTGTACTCCTCTTCCTTTTCTTTACAACTGACACAGGATTCTGTGTGTCTTCCTTTGGAACACAAGCTGCACCAGCCTTAGTGCACACAAGAAAAAACTTTTCATACTCTTTATTAGGCTACTTCTTCGACCAACCAATGCGAACACTGAACCCTTTCCGTAGTGAGTATTCCAGGTAGTGATCTCTTGCAGCTTCATAAGAGTCGTAACGCATATGCATTGTTGGTGGTTGTGGCGTTGAGTTTGCGTCAGCTGTTCCATCATCATCACTTTGTTGGCCTGACACAGCAGTGCCTATTGTTTGCTCTTCATTTGTTGCCTCAGTATTTGCTGTTTGCTCTTCATTTGTTCCTTCAGTGTTTGTTGCTAGCTCTCCAACTGTCGAGAAGTATTCCATGCTATCATCCCCCTGAAGCACTTTTTCAGCACCTGCATCCCACGCTGACAAGTATTTTTTAGATTAAATTTACCATGTTTTTGTAACTTTTTAGTACACAGCAGGTGTAAAATACAGTACTGTCTGCTTTTTTTTATGGGTGGTAACTTTAGCAGATAATTGTTGGTAACTATAGCAGATATTGATTGGTAACTTTTATAGCCCAGTCTATGTTGGGGGTAAACAGCTTGATAAATTTTTATCACAACAGATGGTAACTTTATATATGCTCTCATGGTAACTTTTACTGCAACAGCATGGTAACTCTAGTTATTTTTACATGGTAACTTTATGATAACATGTATAGATAACTTGAGAGGAAACAACTTGATAAAATTTTATCACAATAGATGGTAACTTTAGATATGCTCTCATGGTAACTTTTATTGCAGCAGCATGGTAACTCTAGTTATTTTTACATGGTAACTTTTATCATAACATGCATAGATAACATAAGAGAAAACATCTTGATAAATTTTATCATAACAGATGGTAACTTCAGTTATGCTCCCATGGTAATTTTTCTTGCAACAACATGGTAACTATAGTATTTTTTACATGATAACTTTACGATAACAGGCATAGATAACTTAAGAGAAAACAGGTTGCTAAGTTTCTCACAACAGATGGTAACTTTAGCTATGCTCCCATGGTAACTTTTATTGCAACAACAAGGTAATTCTAGATATTTTTACATGGTAACTTTCTTGCAAATAGTTTTTACCATGCATACCTGCATTTGAGTTTTCCGCAACATTGTTCGCGCGTGATAAGTCAGCATCCTCATTCATGTCCCTCGGTTCAGCATCCAAATTTATTTCAATTGTCCGCCCCCTGTTTATTCACAATCAAGGTCACATCATACCATGAAACAAACTTGATGCGTGGTAACTTTAGCGTAAATTGTCTGGTAACTCTAGTTATTATACATGACTAACTTTTCTAACTCGTGCCTATGTTGTTTTCACATGCAGGTGTTACACAAGCATGCAAACCACTGTTTTTACACTCCCAGGATACAACTTACCTGACCTAAACATACATGGAGGCACCTGGAACAACAGTTATAGCAATTTTTCATGCATAGATATCACAGATAAGGATCAATCTTATAGTTCTTTATTTGCAACTGTTAGATCTACTCGGTGGTTCTTTTATAGTCTGATGCTTACATTGCATAGATACCACAGAATTCTTGAACAACACTTGTGTTTGCAAGGTTATTGCTTTTACTGTTGGTGTTTGATACATAATTCATGTATAGTTTACTGAATTCTGTTTCCCAGATGTGGGCGTCTACTTGATTCGGAACACATAAGATTTGGGGGGGATGGGACAACACACAAATAAAAGTACATGCTGCCATGTTTTGGGAACAGGAAGTGTCTGGAGCAGGGGCAGTACCTGTTCGTGTTGTAGATATCGTTCTGGGAGTTTTCTTGACTGATTTTCAGGTGAATTCAACCGGTTGCTGCCATGGCGATGGAGCTTTTCGGGGAGAAGAAGAGAGGAAGGATTGGGGATCGGGGGCAGGTAGGAGATTCTCTTTATTCGTGTGGCTATGCTCGCTCTCGATCTTCCTAGTTTTTGTGTTCCGTTTTTGGGCCGAACCGTAGTAATGGGCTTTTTTCGTGGTCGGGCTCTGGCCTCGCAGGACCGCACACGTGTAAGTGGTCGGTCAAACGGCCGTTTGACCGTGCGGGCCGCGCGTTCGTTCGACCGGCCGCGCGCAGGACGCGCGCGCACACGGCGTTCGTTCGACGGGTTCGTTCGCTTCCGGATTCGCCAGATTGTAGCGGCTTCTGCCTAGTCGCGTCCAAAAAAAAATATACCACAAAGAACATGTTTGTTTAGGACTGGGCTGTTTACCCTTGCAACATATCCTGTTGACAAAAAAAACAATGTTCAAAATGGTCAAGATAGTTAAGATGCTTCTATTGTCATGTCTTGTCAACCGCGGATGGATTGATATCTCACTTCGATTCTACTTCTGCATGCGATTTAACGCTCTCTTCGATCAACTCGAGGCACTCGATTGTTCCAACTTCCAAGCGGTTCCCATTGCAGTTCTTACTGATAAAAACACCAATTAGGATTAGGGCTTTGTATAGTACTAGTATTAGCAGTAGTATTAGTATTAGTGCTAGTACTAGTATTAGTTTAGTAGTATTAGTACTAGTAATATTATTAGTTTAGTAGTTGAATATGTAAAAAAGAACATGTTTTGTGCTAATGAAATATTAATATTTCCTAATCGTCAAATTAAAGAAGGTCAAGCGATTAGGATTAGTATTAGTACTACCACGGCCTTTTATTTGGGGGGCAGCGGGGGAGAGGAAATATTAATATTTTCCAATCATCAAATTAAATAAGGCCAAACAAGGTTTAATTAGGATTAGTATTAGTACTACCATGGACTTTTTTTTGGGGGGAAGTCAGGACAGTGTGGGTCCCCTGTTCGGCCCTACCCCGACCCTACTCGTGATGAGTAGGAGAGAAAGACCACGTGAGACCCATCGGCGATATCCCTTGATTAAACAAGTGAGACAGTTTGGCCCCACTAGTCAGGCCAAGTAACGGTCAAATGAGCTTGACCAGACGGAAAAAGCCGCTTGGCCGCCTGCGAGAGTGGGTAGAGCGAAGTGGGGTAAAAATGAGGAAAGATAAGCAAGAGGGGCAAAAACGAGGAAATGACCCTTAAGATATTTATTAATTGATGTTATTTTATATTTATTAATGATATTCATCCATACATGCAAGCTATTCACATTACAAAAACAAATCTTTCATTCATACATGCGGGAAGTTATTCACATGATTATAATGCGTAAAAAAAATCCTTCCTTTAAATAATATTTTTAAAGCTTCCCGCAGCAACGTTACATAAGTGGCAAACCTATGTTCATTTGTTTCTTTAAACTATTTCCATGATGAAATTAGTAGATCGCTAGAACGTGGGAGTGGTCAAACTTCATTAACTTTGATTGTTAATGAATGTAAAATATTTGAAGTGATGGGCTAAGAATAGTCAACTAAAACATTGCAATTTTCGTCTCTTGAAAAATATTATAATGGTATAATAATTATAGTACTTTGTAAAATAGATCATGTATATTACATCAAATACTTACACAACACAGAGATATGGCTCAACCCGTGGAAGTTGCACGGACAGTAACATATAGTTTTAAAAATATACGTTAAGAATATAGAGCAAAGTTAATTATACCCTATAGATAGGTTCCTACTAAAAATGTATACTTTCCGTTAGTTGTCCACAGGTAAAAGAGGTACTACAATCTTCGAATTACTTTATTATAGTATGTGTATTTATGTTTTTTCCATAGCATGACTGCTTATTATTTCTGAATTTTGCTGATACAGCATGCACAAACACAACAAATATATAAATAATAGTGTATTTCACTTGGAGGAATCCAACATTTAATGAATGATATGGATCTATGACTGCTTGATGATGCCTACTTACTTCAACATATTATATTCATTCCCACCCAACATGACTAGGGCTTTGTCGTGGTGTGGACATATGCCTAAGTGTAGGTTTCTGTCGTGTGGGAGCAACTGACACAGCCGGCGGCATCTGCAGGCGGGATTGGGCACAAGCATGCACACTTACACACGATGTACCTAGGTTCGGAGCCCTCATGGTGAGGTAACACTCCTACTACTGATGTGTTCTTGCTTATTTATGGTGGATAGGTTACAAGCTTGCTCATTGAGCTGTATATGATCGTCCGGCTAGAGAGGCCAGGTCAGGGTAGTCTAGGGTTTCCAGGAAAAGCCTCTCCTCTCCTCTCTGATCCCTCTCTCTGATCTCTCTGGTCCGTTCGGTCTCCCTTCTATCTGGTCGCACCCCCCCTTATATAGGGCTGAGGAGGTGTTGTACATGTGTGGGTCCAGCTCATTACACACTGACTGGTGGGGGCCGGCTGCCCGACCCGGACCCGACGGGGCCGGCTACAGTCTTCTTCCTTCCCACAGTGTTCTTCCATCATGTATAGTGGACGCCGCACGGTATGGAGGCGCCGCTGTCGGGGACGTGCTAGGCCGGGTGGCACGCTTCCAGTCTGGTCGGCTCCAGCCCCGCCGGGTGGGGTCAATGTCGCAACGGGACGCTCCATACTGTGGCGACGTGGAGTCTGGCGGTCGGCTGGTGGCAGCCGGCATTGGGCTGATCCGGCTGTCTCTTCGTTGTGTGTTCGATGGGACACGGTGGTTGACTTCTCCTTGCAGGTGATCCGGCTAGCAGATGGCCAGCCGGCCAGGACGCAACCGGCCAGCCCTCCAGCCGGCCAGGTTCCCAGCCGGCCAAGTTCGGCAGCCGGCCAGAGTCGAGTAGCCAGCCAGCTGTCGGCTTCTCGATTGGCCTAGTCCTGGTCTTTGGTATATCGGGAGATCATATCCCCGACACTAGTCCCCGAAGCTGTTGTGGTCCTGCAGCTTTAGCAGGAGGGCCTCGGCAGGTTTCCCCCAAAAAATAATGTAGGAAACAAATGTCGTTAAATCGTTAGTGCAATAAGCCAAAAGGTTGGCAATTTTACTTTTTCATCTTTTAGTTGATTTAGGTGCCGGCTCGCCCTTGCCTTACCCCCTTAGCCGTTTTCTGTGCACCCGGCCGGTCATGACCGCTGCTCTGGCCGGCAAGACTGCAGCGCGGAACTATAGAGTGGGCCGGCTGGTCGAATGCACAGTTAGACTTTAGGAGTTTGACTTAGGCGAGCGAGACAAGGTTTTTGCGGCCGGCTGGATGCTTATTCTTTCCTTTGATGTTTTTCACGCGTGAGCCTTCCAGCTTTTGCTCTGGCCGGCGAGTCTGCAGTGCGGAACCGCAGAGTGGGCCTTGGGCGTCCAGCACGCTAGTAGGCCATCGCGAGAGAGAATAAACAGCCGGCTAGCCACAGTCGGACGATAAAACATAACTTGCATTGATACAAGGTAGCCCCCGAGTGTCTTTCAGACTTATCCACTTTCGTGTGCCTGGTGCAAAAACTTACATGAAGATACTTACATTCTTATTTGTTGGTGCAGACGGAGACGGGGTGCTGCAGCCGGGTAGGAACCAGCCGGCCCAGCAGCCTAACGCGCTGGGAGCAGCCGGCCTGGTCTCCAGCCGGCCTGGCCGCCTAATCGGAGACAGCCGGCCCGACTCCCAGCCGCACCAGCAGCCGAATAGGCGGCCGAACATGGCCCAGCGGGCGTAGCAGCCAGCAGGTCGGGAATAGGTGGACGAGGCGGCTTAGGCGGACAGATAACAGCCGACCTAGCGGCCGAAAACGAGGTGCAGACGGACGCGGCCCAGCCGGCCTTTCCTTTCTTTCTTCTCTTCTCCTTTTTCCTCAGCCGAGCTGGCTTTCCCCTTTTCTTCTTCCTTTCTTCTTTTCTTATTTCCGCCGGCTCCCTCCTCTGATTCCTCTTCACCCGGATAACCGGACGGCGGAGCAGCAAGGCAGGGCGGCGAGGACGGGCGGGCGCAGGCAGACGAGGGTGACGTGGAGGATGCCGGCGGGTAGGCGAGGACAACGCGGGCGCGAGCCCGGGGCGGTGGTGATGTCGAGCTCCGGAGTCCCCGAGTTTCCAGGAGGGGAAAACAGGATGCGGATGCGGGAGCCGGCCACGGCGCAAGGAGTAGCCGGCCGAGGCGGGCGACGTGGAGGATGCCGGCGGGTAGACGAGGACGACGCGGGCGTGAGCCCTGGGCGGTGGTGATGTCGAGCCCCGGAGTCCCCGATTCCCCGATTCCCCGAGTTTCAAGGAATTATTCCTAAATTATTTACAACTTTCCAAAGCACATCCCTATCATTGCATAGGCATGAGAAATAATTAAGTGCCACTTTCTTGATTATGGAGCATTGACAAATATATGTTAAGGCAGATCTACAACATGGTAATGAGATTAAAATTAGTTAACCAAATATCGTAAATATTTACTTGTCTTCTTAATCATGCACAACCAAAAAAAATTTTTTTTTTTGCCATGACCAAATCTAAATTGAGCTCAGCGGGACTGTTTTTTTTTTAACCGAAGGCAAAAGTTTTGCCTTATCCATTTATTAAGCAGAAAGGTGCCCGGTTTATTATCGGAAGAAACCGGACGAAAACCATACAACAACACCACCCCACGGGGCGAAGCCCCCACAACCACAAGAACAACTAGAGCCAAGCTCCAAACACCACTCCACAACGAGCCGGTCAGCCATCCACCCATGCCGGAGAGAAGAGGCCGTAACTGCTATGGGAGGAGCAGATACAGGACGCTCCAACGTAGATAAAAGCGACAAACCCAACAGGAGCCCCGACGACGACCAACACCGTGAGCAACCTTGTCGCCCACACGACACAAAGGTGGAGCACCCGCGATGTTGTAGAAATCTCGGAGCCGCCGCCCCGACATCCACCTCTTCGTCAGGCCCTGCGCAATCCACCTGCACCACCTTCCGGGGCCGTCGCCCCGACATGCCACCCCTCGCACCCGAGCTGCAACGCCGCACGACCTAGTTGCCCGCAGCCCAAACTGCCTAGAGCAACTACCCGCGGGACTGGTTTGATATCTCTTGCATAGTTCTTCTACCATGGAGGTTACCAAAGGTTCAGAGTATAAATTTGGATTTACCTCCGTTAGCCCAGCCATAATGGTCTTGTGATGAATGAAATAGGCAACATGGAGTCTGGGATGCTTTGGGATGATAATATGAGTTGCTCAACAACTACAGTCGTGCAATACCATGTGCAACACCCAAATTCCCCAAATTAGTCATGCATAGATGTGCACTCTGTAGGCTTCTTTCTCCTTGATTATCTGACATACATTCACATGTCTTCTCCTGAAATAAGAAATTAAGACCCATTAAGTAAGAAATTCAAACACTGTCCGATTGCCGACAACACAAAAAATCCAGTTCGCACCGTATCTCAAATCTTGGGCTACGTACGTAGTCTATTCGATGCAATTAGAACCCTATCATGTGAACTGCCAACAATCTTGGCCATACATAGTCCATTGCGACACTTGGAGCCTGACATGTGAACTGCCAGATGCTTATTGGATGGCTGTTGAGAATTTGAGATCTGGGCACCCCGCCGTCAAAAGATGCAACTGCTGGGGAGTCAACAGGCAATCTGAGACAATTCAACATTGGGTGTTGCTGGCCTGCTGCTTCCAGATGATAGAGCAAAGCACGTACCATGCATGCAAATTTGATCGTTCGACCCTCTGAGGTATGCAACGACGGTGGAGGCAGCTTGTTATGCGGCAATTCATTAACGGAGGAGCTCTTGGACATCCGATTAGCAAGAGAGAACGCCAGGATTTGAGGAACCGTGCAATCGAGGAAACCTCTCTTGCCGGCCAACCATGTCTTGCAGTGCGTCGGCACATGCAGACCTCGGATCTTCAGGATTGCAAGATCCATGAAGACTGAAAGGAGGAGGAGACATCTCCCACAACCGTGAATCAATTCGAGGTGTAGGCGACAATTAGATGAAGACGGCAAATCAACTCGACGCGGAGCGGCAGCGGCCATCAGATGTGTTTTTCTTTCTTTCTTTATTTTGTTACAATTATAGGAGACACGAAGTGAGAAGAGGCGAAAGGCACATCATCTGGCGTTTGTCAATCAATCACGGATAGATCAGACGGCTAAAACTTGCTAACCACCAGCCTAGTAGGGAGTCTCCAATTAGTAAATATACTAGTCATCAACCCGTGCGCCTCCACGGGCTAGTTATTTAGAACATACATTAAAAATAATTTTGAAAAGTTTTTTATATTCACGTTTACAAATAGAAAGAATTAATAGTTCTCTCTTCATTTGTAATTTATCACGTGGTATTTTGTTTACCTATGTGTTGAAAAGAAATTTGCAGTTGCCTAATTCGTCGGTTGGAAAGCTCATCTACCAACAAAAGCATGTAGCGGGGATGAATTTCCCTTGTGTCACTGATATAAGGTTTTTCTTCCGAACAACATCTACAAATGAACTGTAAGTTAATGGCTATTCGAGAAACAAAAATCTTTTATGTACGGCTGAGAGAAGATATATATGTTACCTGATGTTGTAATGTAAGCAGTATCGACGGGAAATAGACACCAGCAGAGTACCAATAGACATCCCTCCTCTAAAGTACAACTTACTTTACTGGTAGTTTCTATCAACCGGCTGATCTACTTTTGTACTGTGATCGTTGGTGGTCCTTGCGGGGAAATAAAATTGCATATGTCAACAAACTGAATAAGAAACACTTATATGGTATGGACAATAAAAAAGGGTAGTCAGTTCTTAATTGCACTGCGGAACATATTTAAATTTGATTTATTGGGAGGACAAAATCCTTAAAAGAATGCAATCTAACAAAGGCCACTGGATCAACATATGTACTCAGTACTCGTATTGCATCAGAAGAATTATGATGCCCATACTATTTGGGTCACTGAACACAGAGAACCATCAACTCAGCTGACCAAGTTCTAATCTGAAGCATATAGTCCTACTCAACAGAAATTCACATAAGGTAGCTGCCAGAGAATCTATGATAATTCAGTAATTCACATATGCATTTCATCAAACACATGTCACAATTACACGTATCGATGTGAATTTTGAGTGCTGATGGTTACAAAGCAAAAGGAAATCATCCAAATAAATATGATGAAACCAAGAGTTGAATTAGAACTTCTCACATAAATTTGTCCCAATCCAAATTGCAATTTTGAAGTTCCTAAGGAAGTTAAATATTTGTCATAGACTATGTTTCTGGTTCTACGCAGCAATAACACTTTATCCATATGTCTTGCAGCAATGTTTTGTTCGCCAAATGTATTAGAGACTAAATAAGCTAAACATAAACATTCACTAAACCTTCAGCAGGAGTCATGCTGGATCAAGTAGATATGAGAAGTTTAATTAAACTGGGCATCATGGCCAGACTGCACCATGAAGCCTCGCAGAATACCGATCAATGCTTCCATGTACAAAGAACCTTTTACAATCCAATCATGTCGAATATCACCAACAATTTTAAATCAGGAGCTCACCTGGGATCAGCGATGCCTGAGCCGAAGAGAGTGCGCAATGCAAGCAATGCAATACTGTACGCAGAATGCTGTGTGATCTTGGCGTCAAAGATACATGGTCCAAATTTCGGCAGTCGCTGCCATGAAGGCGCACATCCGTGATGGTTTCTCCACCTCACTCCTCCATAAAAGGAATCAGCTACGTGGGAGCGGGATGACAGTCAGATAGAAATCAACGCCACCAAATCAAGGGAAGGAGACTTTTAGAGATGTTTATTTGACAGACAATGATTAAACATTAAGATTTTACTCTGGAAAATACAAATAATATATTGCAAATTTCAGAGCCATAAAATGAAACTTGATCACGGTCGTTAGAGCTTGCTAGGGCGTTTGATAGGAAGAAGTTAGCAAAGTGTAGAGCATCATTATAATTAGAAAGGCTGCTCTTGGCTGACCTATTGTCGGACGTGACATGCATGCTGCAGTTGACGAACGGTTAAAAGACATGTAGCCTGCTCGCCCATGCGCTTCATTGGTCTTCTACAACAGCCGCACATCGTCAACCCATCTTTTTGCTCGGATGTATCGCCAGCGACCTTTTTTGCTAGTGCAGTAGCGCTGATGCACCTCCTCTCGGGTGGAGGCAAAGAGTGCGCTTAATTGGTTAAGAGAAGCTGGAAGAGTAGCGACCACAAAGTTACACAGCAACCTACACGAACGCTTATTCTTGTCGCCTCAATTTGATTTGTACGGATGTAAGCATTAGCATATTAGCCTCTTATCACGTGTAAAAACTGATGGTCTGAAGCTGGCCACCGGCGTCGAACTTCTCACTTGCGCGCGTGCTCTCCCACTTTCCTTCCGTGATCTTGATAGGTTACTGAATACAATGGAAACATAATTTGTCTATTTATGACCTATAATGACAAATTATGTTACTTCCATATCCAATTTGTGTACATGGCATGGGTTACTACATTTGTCTATTTATGGAAACACTTTAAAGCAGATAAGGAATAGTGAATTTTGAGACTTACTTTGTGTTTTCAATCATGAATGCATGACTATTTTCACCGTGATTTAGTTGATGGTATATACAGACGACTGTGTTATATTACATACAATTTGAGCCTCTTATATTTTTTACCTAGTCCATGTTAGTGCAATGTATGCGCTAAGGTACGTGTAGTTGTATCTATACCTTCTGTCGTAACTGTGCCAAAAAAATGTTAGTACTAAGTTGGATATCTATACATAGTTTAAAACTTGAATCAGTTTCTTCTAAAAAAAAAAAAACGATGCATAAAAATTAAAAAGACTTGCATGGAAAAACACTGTAGACATGACAAAAAAAAATTGGATTAGATCTGTCGTGTGGCAGTAATCAAGTATTGACTACATTAAGAACACCAGAAAACAAAGTCAATTTAGATCAGACATACCATAGCATCTGATTTAAGCTTGGAAGTGCATGCTAGCATGATTGCGTTTTTTTCTCCTGCCTGCGTGACTGATCTATGCATAGCCCTGCAAATAAGCGACAAATCTTGTAGCAACCTAATTAATCTATTTTTCTCCGCGGTATCACAACACAGAGCAATGAATTGAATGGAGACCTGCGGCACCGCCGACATGAGCACCTAGCGACTTCTCGGCATGGTCGCGATGATTGAACAGAACCGGTGATTTCAGCTGATGGCGTTATCCTGGCACATACACGGCAAGCTAGGTAGAGAGAGATCCGTGTGCTAGGAGGCAAAGCAGCGATAGAGACCAATGAGGGCACATCTGAGCGGAAACGCTTCAGGTTAGTTCCGATCAGATCGGGGAGCCAATAATGAATCCAATGGTCATAACTATATCATAAACTCGATCGGATAGTTAATATTTCTTCTCTTTAGGATTAACGGGAGAG
Organism: Puccinellia tenuiflora; assembly: GCA_012064385.1. Classification (NCBI taxonomy): domain Eukaryota; kingdom Viridiplantae; phylum Streptophyta; class Magnoliopsida; order Poales; family Poaceae; genus Puccinellia; species Puccinellia tenuiflora. The sequence continues at coordinate 332,440 of QRDG01001250.1, forward strand.
CTCCTATGGTGCCTCCAATTAGTAAATACTACTTAACCTTATTGGTTTGTGCTGGTTACCCCAACAAGGACTACACCCTGTCAATTTCAAAATCGCTTCATGTACATCACTTCATCATTCCTACTAAAATTTATGCATTAATCTGGACAGAAACGGGAAGGGGCACAGGTCACTACGAACAGAAACAACACATTCAGAGGAAATTTTTCAGAGGAAACAACACATTCCTACTAAAATGGCTAACTAATCATAATTAAAAAGAGGAAAAATTCAGTATCCTACAGTATATAACCATAATCAGTCAACAACAATTATTTCAAGCTGCATTTCAATTGCTCACTCACATGCCTATGCTATGCTTGAAATGTGCAACCAAATCTTTAAATCAATGGGCATACCTGCAGAAGGCCGGTGAAGCGGTCGTCCTTGCCCCATCCCCGAAAGGTCGGTGATGCCCTCCGCCCCCGCTGCACTGACTGCACCATAATCTTCTTTCCTCCCGCACTGCACCTCTGCCTCATCCATGTGCGGCGTCTTTTCTTCCCCACCCAGCATCCACGAGTCTTCACTTGCCACCGCTCATGCTGTACCCGGCGATTGACCTCCCTACCGACAGCGTTGCAGCCCTGGCTCCGCTGCCATTCTTCTTCACCAAACCCTTCCGCCAGGATCTTCACTTCTTGCTCAGACCTGCACCATCTTGTGTTTAGTAAAACCATCAATTCGCAGTTGAAAATCAGAGTAACTCAGAAAAAATCAAAGTGTTGAGGATGCAAAAAAAATCAAAGTGTGGACGACCATCTCAACGCGGTGCACCACACCTGCGCTAGGGACTCGACTGGCACGCCGCCGCACTCCTCGGGCGCTACTGCAGTACCTTGTCTCGCTCGCCATCGTGGTCGTCCCGTCCGTTCCCGTCGCCGCAACCCTCCTCCGGGACGTGCTCCTGCAGCGCCTCCTCTGGCCCGCCACCACGGCCGTCTAGTCCGGCTCTGTCCGCTCGACGTCATGCTGAAGGTTGCCGCGCAAAAGGCACTCGCGGAGCTCGAGTGGGGAGGGTGATTTGAGGGAGCGGAGCGAGAACCGGAGAGACGATACAAGAGAGGCGGCACAAATATCTCACCGAAGCGAGATCTAGGTTTCACTGCGACCTCGTGAAAGACGTAAACGAGGTGGGTGCGATGATCAAGGCTCGTTCTCTGGCTGAATCACCGATCCCGCACACATATGGGCCCAAATGTCATGGACTAATCAGCGGAGCAGGAAGTGAAAACAAAATGAACCGCATCGGACGGCTGCTGTCAAAAGCAGGAGGTAAATTTACTGTGCGCCAAAATCGGACATGTTGCCCTGCAAATGAGACGAGGAGGATGGCCTGAGAAGGCGGTTCTTCCATGTAACATTTATAGAAGTAATTTTAGGTGTGCTTGCAGACTATTCATCAAATATTGAGTATCTAGCAGATTTTTCATCAAAAGTTTATTTATGTATGAAAAGGATTGATCACCAAGAGGCATATTGATAAAATCTAAAAGGATTGATCACCAAGCGGCACATTACGATCATCATGATTGGTGTAACCTCTCTTCAGGAGAAAGTCACTCGGTCGGTTGTACCACATTCTACCAGACTATTTTAACCCGTATAGCGATCTCTACAATTTTACGCTATACATTTTGTGATTTTCTTTTGGATGTGGGATCTTTAGTGTCCTTCAGAAACTTTCATATATAACTCCGAGTCAAGTGACCCATACAAGTATGCGGTCACCACATCCATCAACAGCATTTGCATATTCAGGCTAGGTGCCATAGATATCAGAACGTGATGCCACTCATCATATGAGAGTATGTTCCATCGTAATCGATGCCTGGTTTCATCGAAAAACCTTGTGCTACCAGCCTCGCTTTATATCTCACCACTTGGTTATGTTCATTCAACTTCGAACAAAAACCATTTATATCCAGTAGGGATAACATGTGGAGGAGTTCGCACTACAAGGCCGAACACATTCCTCTGACAAAGCCAGCGTGAAGGAGGGGACGGTGACTATCCCGGGAGCTACGCGTGACGGGAGCCACCCTGTCACCATTGGCGCGTGACTTCCCGACAAGTAGGAAAGCGCGATCATTGCCTTCCTCCGAGAGAATTCCGATACGTTCGCTTGGGAACCATCGGATCTCCCCGGCGTACCAAGGAAGGTGATCGAGCACAAGCTGGCGGTCAACACGAAGGCCCTGCCCATGAAGCAAGTGATGGGCAAGCAGAGCAAAGAAAAGCAGGACTATGGTAGTACCAAAACCCGGAAGCAACAAGAGACCCCTTGCCGTGGATTGATTAAATCGTGGACTTCACGACAAGATGTGATCTTCTGTGCTTCCCAGGCTACCAATAGATCAAATGGCGTCAGAGGATGAAGAGAAGACACCGTTCATTACTCCCGACGGGTGCTTGCCACACTCGCATGCCGTTCGGCCTCAAGAATGTCGGAGCATCCTTCCAGCGCGTCATGCGGGCCTGCCTTGGCACTCAAATAGGGCGCAACATGGAAGCTTACATCGACAACATCGTGGTCAAATTTACGAGTCAAGACACCCTGATTCGAGATCTCGAGGAGACCATCAACAACCTTCGATGGGTTAAATTCAAGCTTAACCCCTAGAAGTGCGTCTTCGGAGTACCCTTCGGGGAATCGAGGCCAAATCCTGACAAGATTGCCGCCATCGACACAATGGAGGCCCCGAGGCGTGTCAAGGACATCCAGCGACTCAACGGCTGCATCAAAGCGTTGGGGCGCTTCATCTCAAATCTAGGCGAACAAGCCCTTCCCTTCTTCAAGCTCCTCAAGAAGTCTGGTCCAATCGAATGGACACCGGAGGCCGAAGCCGCTCTCCGGGACCTGAAGCAGTACCTCGCCTCCCCGCCAATCTTGGTGGCTCCAAGGCCAGGAGAACTGCTCCTACTCTACATCGCAGCCACCAACCAGGTGGTAGGCGTGGTGCTGGTGGCCGAGCACGAAGTGGAAAAGCCCCGCAAGGGCAAGCGACCTGGCAGTCCGCTGCCCGGCCGCTCGAGCAAGGTGAAGCGCCCTGACAAGGAGCAGCCCGGGGGCTCCCTCAAGGATGGCGAGCAGACCGGCAACGAACCGCCCGACTGCCCAAGAACAGAATGGTCAAATGATGGTGCTCCACCACCCAGCGACCCGGTCGGCGACGTGCCTCCCGACTGACTCCGCAAGGAAAATATCGAGCCTGGCGACGCACTACCCGGCGACTCTGACACCGAGGTGATGCAAATGGGTGAGGGCCACGCTGGTTGCACGGGATCTAAGGTACTACACGTGGACACCAAGGTGATGCGAAATGGCAATGGTCGCCCAAGTCACACGGGGTCTGAGGTACACCATGCGGGCGAGGCCCCGTCTGGCTGCCCTAGGGCAGAAGAAGCACAGTCCAACTGTGCTGAAGCTGAAGACGATGTACCCGGCGACCTCTTTCGGCGACGTGCTTGGAAAAGCGCCCCGTGTATTTCATCAGCGCAGTGCTGAGAGATGCACATGAACAATACCCCATGATGCAGAAGCTGCTGCTCGCAATCCTCATCGCCTCCAGGAAGCTAAGACATTACTTCAAGGCCCACCCCATTACGGTGGTCTCCCAGTACAACTTGAGGCATCCTCTACAAGACCGGGAAGCCACCGGGTGCATCGCAGAATGGGCCCTGGAACTCTCGGGTTTTAGGCTCCGGTTCGACTGCGCCACTGCCATCAAGAGCCAAGCCTTGGCGAACTTCATCGCCTAGTGGACCGAGACCGCCTTTGACGAACCCGAATCCTACACCAGCCACCCAGGAAAAGAAGACCCCAGCTCATGGATTATCTACTTTGACGGCTCTTACTCACACGGCAAGGTGGGAGCTGGGGTGATGCTGGTCTCCCCTTCCGAAGAAAGACTACGATCATGGTCCAGATGAAAAACTACGACAACGTCACAAACAATACGCCCGAGTACGAGGGCCTGCTCGCAGGGCTTCGTGCTGCCGTCGGCATGGACATTTCCAAGATCATTACTCGTTCGAGGCGACTCCCAACTCGTCATCAAACAAGTCAACAAGAAGCACGCGAGCCCACGCTACATGGAGGAGGTCTGGAAGCTGCAACGACGCTTCAGGAGCTTCAAGGCCGAGTTCATTCCCCGCGAAGAGAACACCGCCACGTACGAGTTGTCTCAGCTCGCTTCCCGGCATTTACATCGAGGTACTCAGTTGTCCATCTACACCTCTTGAGAAGCTCCAAGTCTCCTCTACTTCGAGCTCTGGGATTTCAATGACACCACCGCCAACAACGATTGACGCTCCCCTCCCTCATGACCAATTGGCGCTATCAGCGGAGAGGTCCCACCCCTCATGGGGCAGCAGAAAGTGCCTCCCGGCATTTACATCGAGATACTCGGTCGTCCATCTACACCTCTTGAGAAGCTCCAAGTCTCTTAAACTTCGAGCTCTGGAACAACGATTGACGCTCCCGTCCCTCATGACCAAATGGTGCTATCGGGCGGGAGGACCTCATCAAGTACATGGTGGAGCACAAGCTACCCAATGACAACCATGAAGCTCAGAAGATAGCCCGCCAAGCCAAGTTGTACACTTGGATTGCCAACGAGCTCTACCGGCAACGCAGCAATGGCGTCAAGCTGCGTCATATCCCGCGCGAAGACATACAAGACATTCTATCTGAGATACATCAAGGCGTGTGCTCCAACAACGTCACCTCTTGAGCCTTGGTTGGAACGGCGTTCCGCCAGGGCTTCTACTAGCCGACCGCCCTGGCCGATGTCGAGCACCTCGTCAAGACCTATGAAGCATGCCAATTCCACTCCAAGAGCATCCACCAGCCCGCGCAAGCTCTACACTCAATTCCAGTCGCCTGGTCGTTCACGGTCTAGGGGCTGGACAATCGTCGACAAGCTGCCTCGGGTAGTGGGAGGATACGAGTACCTCTTCGTCGCCATCGACAAATTCACCAAGTGGGCATAAGTCGAGCCAGTTCGGAATATCACCGCTCAAGCTGCCATCAATTCCATCAAGGGCAACGTGTGCCGCTTCGGTGCACCCAACTGGATCATCACCGACAACGGATCGCAGTTCACTAGTGACGCCTTCCGCACCTACTGCGAAGGGATTGGCACTCACGTCTGCTTCGCCTCGATGGCCTACCTGCGGTGCAACCGGCAGGTCGAGCACACCAACGCAGAAATGCCGAAAGGCCTGGAGACCAAGACCTTCGACCAGTTCAAGACTGGAGGCAAGAGTTCGATCGATCAGCTCCCAGGCGCCCTCTGGTCTCTCTAGACTACCCCGAGCCGAGCCACTGGAGAGAATCCCTTCTTCCTCGTCTACGAAGTTGAGGCAATGCTCCCCTCTGAGCTCAAGCACAGGTATCCCCGAGTGCGCGCCTACGACGAGGAAGATCAAGGACCGCGCCGCTACCACAGCCGCGCCTATGACAAGGAAGATTCAGTCCACCACGGGCATGAACAAGATGTCCCCAAGTGGGAAGGACCTTACCGGGTGGTGCAAGTCTTGAGGCTAGGAGCCGTCCGGCTCGAGACAGAAGGCGGAGTGTCCGTCGGGTACTCCTGGAACATCGAGCAGCTGTGCAAGTTTTACCCCTGATAACAAAACACCCACGAAAAATGTCGAGCCGTTTGCATGCCTAGCGCCCTGTGAGCCTCGTACCCGGACATGCGAATGCGCCATCCGCCTCAACCCGCAAGCAAGGGACTGTCAATGGTGCACGGGTGCATACCAAGGTGCTTTTGCGGCCAAATGCCTGACAAGCAACTAGCGCAGACATCTGGCCTTTTTGGCATACCACGATGCCTTTGTGGCCTAACGCAGCCTTGGCGCACTACTGCGCTAACCTAAAACGCGAATAGGTCGAGTAGTGATGCGACGACCACATGAGGAGGCATGGCCATGTCCTTAATCATCATAGAAATGCGCAAGGCACGCTCGATGATCTGGATGGAACGAGTTCATGACCCTGGAAGAGGGTCCTTTCTTTCCTACTAAAGGGTACCCTTTCTGCCGAGATGGCGGCGGCGCCAGGACAGGAAGGCAACAACGACAAGGACTGAAACATGGAAAGGCCTCGGGAATGCTGCCAGGCCGTTCAAGGATCCGGCAACCAAGCTAAGTCCTTGCATCATCATCCTGCATTTAAGCATGCATTCTCCGTCTCGGAGTCGAAAAAACTCTTTCCATGCATTCTTGATCAGTACTTGGGTGCCTCTCGCGAGGGGTTGTGTTCTCACCAGTTGTAGTGGGTAGGATATCCTCTGATCCCTCGAAGCTGATGGTCCGGGAAACACACTCGGAGATGGTGTTGGATCCTTGGGAGGCAGAGCACAGTGGTCAGCTGGTCGCGTCCTTGCGGTAAGTCCTCGCATAAACCCATCGGAGACAGGGACCAGTGTCGGCTCTAGGAGCACACTGTTGGTCGCCGCCTGGCGCCTAAGCACCCTTCTCAAGTACCCAGATAGTGCGGTAGTGCAAGGGAGGAGACAGATTCAACCCCGAGGGATGAACTCATAGACTCGCACACATGCGAATTACATTCCAAGTTCGAAAGTAAATTACAGTTCTAGATACTACATCGATTTAGCTAAAACTGTGATGCTAAGGCAAACACGAAGTAAAATCCGCGGTTGGCAAAAGATGCTCACGCACGCCGGACCAGCCCTCTTCCCCGGGGACGCCTGGACGGAGAAGAGACGCCCACGTGTGACTTTCACATACCTCCAAGATGGGGAACCTCCTCACGAACACCTCCGACACCTGAGAAGAGCGCACTAATGTACGCATTCCACCACGAGCATGGCGGCCTTGGCATCGCCCTGCAAGAAAGGAGGATGAGGCCGAGGAAGCACAAGGTTCCGCGGGCTGGGCACCCCGGGAAACCCGGAGAAACATGTCCACCAGACCTAGAGATGCTCTATGCGAGTGGTCCCACTTTAGCTATTGGGCCTGACCCCGGTAACCTAACGAGGTTCGCCGGCACCAGGCCCGAGCCTTCTGTCGCAACCGTGGGACCGGGGGTCCCACAGCTCCAATCAAAGCAGGACAATGACCCAAGGCTCAACCACGAGGACCCAGCATGCGCGTCAGCATGCGCGTCAGCATGCCTCGGGAACGGCAACCCCGCTAGGGTTTGCCCCTCAAGATCGTCATCGACCCAAGGTGGAGTCCCACGGGTACTCATCAGGGGAGATTCCCGGGACTCGTCCACCAGGAGGATCCGGAGTGGGTTCGTCGGGGATCACTCGGCGCTGTGACCCCCCAACCCTACCTCGGATACGCCTCTACGCCCGGGAGAGACGCACTCCCCGCCAAGGCGAAGGAACAAGACCTTCAGAAGGCTTGGACCCACGCTTTTCTCCCGGCAAGGCTGTGCTGGGGCGACGTCTGCGAAGGACGGAGGGTTAGGTGTTGTCAGAGCCACCCATCTGTTGCCATGCCAATTGGGGGCTAAAGGAGATCAGCTTTGGTCCGTACTGAGGCGGCACGCAGGAGATGGAGGCCACCTCATCTCCCGCCCTCAGCTCCAAACCCTTAGGTTTTTTTTCCTCCTACCCGGCGAGGGAAGCACTGTTCTCGGGCGAGACTTTGTGGTGACCCCCTACACTATAAAGGGAGGGCCAAGGCCATCGGGAAGAGGGACGGAACCAGAGAGAGAAGCAACCCTAGGCGAGATTGGGAGAGTAGACTTAGGGTGATGAAGCAGGATGTGTGATACAATCTGGCGTGAGGTGATGGAGCAGAAACCCGTAAAGCCTGAGGAGCTGCTTCAAGAAGGGATGCGCTGGTGATGAAAGCCCGCTCTCCAGGTGGTGAGTGAATAGCACGCACTCGGAGTGCAGCGGCCGCGGGATCCTCTTGGGATTTGGCACTCGCCATGCGCACAAGTGTGAGCACAAGATGAACCGGAGGTCGGCCAGGCGGTCGAACTCTTCTCGCAGCACGACGGAGCCTGACCACGACAAGCCCCCCTCACCTACGACGCGACGAAGAACCGAGTTCGACATCATGCAAAAACGGTGGAGACAGAAGAGGAAGGAGGTTGTGCAGCATGAGCAGAGTGGCGAGGAGCCGGGGAGGCGCCTAGGGTATTTACCAACGTGCGCCTTCAATCGCTTCCTCTCCCCAAGGCAGGAAAGGCCTGCGACCGCTCCCGCCAATCCTAGCGAAAGGCACATGTCGAGAGGCTTCCGAGACAAGGAGGCAGGCTGCACGTCCTCGTTTCCGCGGCCAATCGAGTACGTACGCCTCGAGCGGTCGCATCCACGCTGGCTATGGTATCTCACCTATCGGTTGTCCCTTCACTAGGCCCACTCGTCATTAAGGCGCGGCCCGGCAGGCACGACCGTTGGCTGGCTTTCCTAGGAAGCTGTCGTTGTCGGGCCACGCTCAGGGGCTACTGTCGATACCCGCTTCCAGGGGTGCCACGTTGACTGGATACGTTGGCCGCCACCCGGCACAGGCCCATACGCTTTCCCGAGGGAAGGGAGCGAAGGAGCCGAGAGGGCCACAAGATCTGTAACTTGGGGGTTCCCGGGCAGGGGCACCCCGTCACGGCGGTGAACCCCGAGGTAGGAGGCTCAGGGGCTTGCCGCCCGCGGAGCCATGAAGACACAAGTACGCGCGCCCGGCAAGGACGCCGAGCCTTATAATGGTGGTTTATGTGCAAGACCGGTGCGGGAAGGACGTAGCCAGGGCTCTTTTCCCGAGCCGCAGTTTCCCTCCACCCCGGGAGCGTGGGGCGAACACTTGGCACGGGCAATCTGTCAAGTCTTACGGGCGAAGCAAGCGCCCGACATGCGCAGCAACGGGCACCGCAGTCGACGAGACCGGACATCCCGTCCCACTGCGCCAGGAGAGGGAGCCGCATGCGGGACAACTCGGTGGCCGGTCGACGCCACCTCGCCACACGATATGCCACCTCGCCATGTCGATGACATGCGTCAGACACACTTGGCGCGCATGCAGTTAGGCCTCTTGTGGTATCCACTTGTGTATAAAAGGAGGACTCGGCCCGTCGAGTGGGGGGTGGTCAACAGATAGCTTCCCGGAGAACGAGGGAACGATTTGTAGATCTCTAGAGTGCAAGGAAAAGAGTGACTAGGGAAGAGAGGAGAGAGGGCCCCGGGAACCCCATCCCGGTGCCAGCCAGCCTCACACTTGTACTAGGGAAGGTGCCTTCTCATTGTAGGACATAGGGTTTTACATCTCTACATGGCCTGAACCTCGGTAGAAAATCGAATCATGTGTTGTGACTCTTGGCTTGATCTCCGAGCAGGCCGCCGACGAGGCTCCCCGTGCCCCTGCGCCCCTTTGCCGAACAACTAAAGGGAGGTACCAGGTATCTCCTGTGTCCGCGTTGCGATCTACGACAAAGTTTACACTCAACTTATGCAACTAACAACATATGTCGAGATATTTTCTTTCTTTGTGATCTCTACATGCATACTTATCCATCGCAAAAAAAAAGAGGGTAGATGCTTACCTCTCCAGGAGATTCCCATCAAGGCACATGCAGGTTTTGTCTCCAGCAAACCTTACTCATAAAACATTCAAAATAAAAGAAAGGATTAGAATGTTCAACAAGCGACCATACATAAAGGATTCAAAATAAAATATCAATAGACTTGAGTTAGATAGTGGCCTACATAGTAATGGAAAGCTATTTAGGATCGATTCACATTCAAGGTAACTGTGTAAGACAAGCTATATAGGATCAGTCAACATGCAACAGGACACAGGGATCAACAGTATTGCAATCACGTGCTCAAAATTTCTAGATACTCATTGCCTTCCTATGAAAGGTGAGCTCAATGTTGAAAAAGATCAAAAACTAGAAAAGAGATATAACATAAGAGTGGCACCTATACCCTTTTACATTGGCACCACCACTGGATAAACAATATCTGACAGCTAGCACTGCATCACCTTGGATGTTGCATGCATGGGAACACACAAAACCAAGCCTCAAAATTGAAACCAAGTAGGAGCATCAAACATTATCCACACTAGGGATGCAAGTGGACGTCTCGCATAAGCCCGCTAAAGCATGTGGTAGTACAAACTGAACCTGTCGCTAGAAATATCCTACACCAGGGCACCGCTTTAAATCCCTAATCAATACACACATGTACTCCCACAACTTATCTCCTCACAACAGCAAACAAACGCAACAAAGTAATTAATTCGACTAGAAAATAAATCAATGGCTAATCAAGCCACCGTTATGAGTCCCCAAATTTTATATTTAGGTGAAAAGAGAGCACAAAAATGACTTTCAGGGGATAACAAGATTTCTCTAAGCTAGATAAAACTGATATAAAACAAGCATGTCAAAATAGCTAGACATAAGGTTGACTACTAGCTCACCACAGGGGAATTGTTGCTGAGGTCAACTCGTCACCGACACCACGGTTACGGCACATTGAACTCGCCACCATCGCATTGGAAGTCCTGGTTGTACACGGCAAAGGAACGCCCTTCCTACCGGTGGAGATCGATGGTCAGCCAGGCCTACAACCATGTGCCCAGCGCATGAGGCCGCGACCAGCACATCAACATTAAGGTCAAATCAAGTGTTGTGGTCAAACTCTGCAATGTCGAAAAAATATTTCATAGATTAAGATGCGTGCGTACGAATAATCCTAAGTAATCTGAGAGATAGTTGATCATTCATTAATTACCTGCTGCCAACCTAGGATGATGGATTAAAAAGCTATCTATGTTCCGCTGGAGGCTGAACAAATCGACCTGGTATCAAACGGGTGCCCTGCGCTGAGGCCACCAAGACGGCACGTCCGGTGGCGGCCAGCCCGCATGCCTACAGCACGGCTGCATACCCATCACATGAAAAAAGGAGCATGTATTAACTGTGTGATTGTTCACAACATTTGTGAGTAAGGAACTTACTTAAATATTGAAAGGTATAAGGCAAGGTTGCAAGGGGATATAGTCAAGTATATGGGATTGACTATGATCAAAACTTCGCTCCTGTGGCGAAAACGAACACTGTGAGGATCTTGATATCATGCGTAGCAAATTTTGGATGGCCATTGTATCAACTTGATGTGAAAAATGCCTTTTACATGGTGATCTTCAGGAAGAGGTGTATATGGAGGTGCCACTAGGAATGGATGTAGCTGGAAATGAATGTAAAGTGTGCAAATTGAAAATGGCCCTTTATGGTCCGAAACACTCTCTATGAGTCTGTGATATGGGATATGGTGATTACACCGTGTTTTACAAACATTCAAACCGCAAGATTACTATTATGGCGGTTTAATGATGAAGCTGAAATAGTCAGATTGACGAGGCTTCTATGTAAACCATTTGAGGTGAAGGGGCATAACATTGATGCAACGCAAGTATGTCCTCGATCTAGTAAATGAAACCGTAATGATGCAGTGTCGAGCAGCTGCAACTCCCATAGATACAAATTATAGGATAATAGTTGAATCTGGAGAATTGGTGGATAAGGAAAATTGTGAGAAACTCGTAGGAAAGCTGCTATATCTATGTCATACAAGGCCGGACATTGCTTATGCAGTGAGCATTGCAAGTAGATATATGAATGAGCTTAGGACTGGTCACTTGGATGCAGTATATCGAATTCTGAGGTACCTAAAAGGGACTCCAGGAAAGGGAATATGGTTAAGAAGTAATGGACACCTAGTGATAGATGGCTATAGTGATGCTGATTGGGGAAGTTACCTTGATGACAAGAGGTCAACTTCAGGATATTGCGTGTTCGTCGGAGGTAGCCTAGTGTCATGGAGAAATAAAAAAAACAACGGAAATCAAGCCATGTCTCAAGGATTGAGTGATATGCTATGGGTAAGAAATCTCTTAAGTGAGTTAAAGGTGCTAAGATATGGACATTTTAGTGTTTAGTGTGATAAGAATTCAGCCTTATGCATAGCAAATAAGCCAGTTCAAATCATGTGGAGATTGACAGATTCTTTATCAAGGAGAAATTAGATGTTGGAATTAACAAGATTGATTATGTGAACGCTGGACAACATATTGCAAATTATTGAACCAAAGGACTGGGAGCAAAGGAATGCAATCTGGCATGTGATAAAATGGGGATGATAGATATCTATCACCCATCTTGAAGAGGAGTGTTGAACTGTTAACGAGCCTTTATATTTCTGGCCCAAGTGGCCCATCTACTCGGAATAGCCCTAGTGAGAGACAGAGGCAATGCATTTATCCACCAGGTCAGCCACCACCTCTCCCCTCCACCCATATACAGTCCAATGCAATGAAGGTTCATCTTTGCATCAGTTAGTTGCTAAATTATGGTTAAACTATAGTGCTAACATGTAATTCCATAATGACAAAATATTACAGAGCTCAGCTATTCATTAAACAACGGGTGCCTTTTGTCAATACCTTGAGAGACATGAAAAAGTGGTTAGTGAAGTCATGTGCTCCTCTAGCTTGGTGTTCTTCTCAACCAGGGCCTCATGCTTTTTCTGCAAGAAATTAACTCCAGGTCAGCATATTCTTCATGAAATGCAGCAACCTAGTCACATTGAGAACAAGACATGGGTAAGTTTGATTCAAATTCAGATGTACCTTCAGGAACAAAACCTCCTCCCCTTCAAATTGTCGTTCGCCCGTGCGGCGCTGGCGTACTTCTCCTGCAAATAAGATCATCCTGATGAGTGCAAGATCAGCTATGCACCGCATTGAGATATGTACTCCGTGGAACAAACAAGCAATATGCAAACTTTGCAATTCTTACAATGCTACTTGAACGAGATATGATTCGTATGATTATTAATACGAACCGTGTGCCCTCGTTCATGACCATATTTAATAACGTCATACTGGCCACAAGAAACTAGAGCAGCTAGGAGTTCAGAGTTGCAGTTCCATTTCAAAATATGGACGACAACCTCTGCTGGCTCGTCAATTGAAAAGTAGCTCCTTTCTAAGCCATTTGTCTCATATAATACAATGAGAAGGCACTTTCCCTCTGTCTTCCTCACATGGACAGTGGCAACCTTAGCTCCATTTGGCATCCAGTCTAGTGGTTGTCCCATAAAATTCTTGGCGTCTGAATAATGAATCTTTTTAGATTCGCGTTCCCAGACAATATGTTTCTGAGGGCTACCATCAAGGCCCCCAAGGGTAGCAAAATATTTTCCATCGCCCCTCCAAGCAGAGAACTGAAGGTGACAAAAAAATCATATATTTATTTCACCCTAAATGAACAATAACCATTTACACTGGTCTAACAACAAACTACTGCCCAGGTTGAACACCTAGTTTCACCCTGTTCTGATCACTGCCCAGTACTTGTGCGTCTTATGCAGGAAAAACAGGAGCCGCGTAACCGACCCCGGAGCTCATTGCCACAGCCTAGGAGGATTCAGGCCAAAAGGACGACCTGGGAGCTGTGCATAAAGGCTTGGACAGTGTAATGCAAGTACTATAGAACTGGAGTAGGAAGAAGTTTGGGAACCTGCTGCATGAATTAGAGAAATGCAGGAAACAGCTAGAGGAGCTTATGAGCGCTAATGTGGACCGGGAGGCAATTCGGAAGGTTTCAGACCATATGAATGAACTCCTGTAGCGTGAAGAGATGCTCTGGATGCCAAGGTCATGTATTAATTGGTTGAAAGAAGGTGACCGTACTAAATATTTCCACCAAAAAGTGGTATGGCGAGCGCGCAAGAATAAGATAAAAAAGCTAAAAGATGCAGATGAGGTGTGGAAGGATGTACCATCAGACATGGAAAGGATGGCTACTTCGTATTTCAAGGAGCTGTTTTCACGTGATCCAAACCTCAATTATGATGAACTAGTGAATCTTCTTCAGGAACGTGTGACCGGGGCCATGAATGATGATTTATGTAAAGACTTCTCTGACAGCGATGCTTTGTTCCAAATTGGACCTTTAAAAGCCCCGGGCATTGATGGATTTCCGGCACGATTCTATCAATGAAACTGGGAGACTCTCAAATATGAGGTAATAAACGCGGTGAAATTGTTCTTTCTCACAGGAAACATGCCCGAAGGAGTAAATGACACGGCCATTGTGCTCATACCAAAGGTTGATCATCCTGAGACACTGAAGGAGTTCCGTTCTATTAGCTTATGCTCGGTGTTGTACAAGATTATCGCCAAGTGTTTTGTAAACAGGTTGAGGCCAATTTTAGGTGATATCATTTCTATCAACCAGAGCGCATTTGTCCCTGGCCGACTTATTACAGATAATGCCATGGTAGCCTTTGAATGTCTCCACTTCATTGAGCACAATAGTAACCCGGAGAATAATTATTGTGCCTACAAATTGGACCTGTCAGAAGCATATGATAGGGTGGATTGGGATTTTTTGAGGAATGCGATGCAAAAATTGGGTTTTGCTCACAGATGGGTGGACTGGATAATGTCATGCGTCACCACTGTGAGATATTCGGTAAAATTCAATGGAACCCTTTTGGATTCATTTTCGCCTTCTCGAGGTCTTCGGCAAGGTGATCCATTATCCCCCTTCTTATTTCTTTTTGTCGCTGATGGTCTTTCGGCTTTGCTGCAAAAAGAGGAACAAGACCACACTATCCAGCCACTGCGGGTGTGTAGAAGAGCCCCGGGAGTATCGCATCTCCTCTTTGCAGATGATAGCTTACTATTCTTCCGAGCAAACACGGAGGAGGCAATGCGAGTGGTGGAGGTCTTAGACAGGCATGCGAATAGCACAGGGCAGCTGATTAACCCAAGCAAATTGATTCTTGTAACCAGGAAACAAGGGATGAGGTTAAGCTGATTCTGCATGTTACCCAAGAAACTTTTGAATCAAAGTATTTGGGCTTGCCGACACCAGAGGGACATATGAGTAAAGGAAAGTTTAAAAGCTTGCAGGAGAAATTGTTGAAGAGACTAATACAATGGGGGGGAGAATTATCTATCACAAGGTGGCAAAGAAGTCTTGATAAAGGCAATGGCACAAGCTATTCCAGTGTATGTCATGGGAATTTTTAAGCTCCCGTTTGGCCTTTTAGACGAGTTGACAAAGATGATTCGGAACTTTTGGTGGGATGCGGAGAACGGCAAGAGAAAGACCCACTAGATTTCGTGGGATAGTATGCTACGACCAAAGGACCAAGGCGGCATTGGGTTCCGAGACATGAGGTTGTTTAACCAATCACTTTTAGCTCGTCAAGCGTGGCTGTCTCCTCCAACAGCCGAAGACACTTTGTGCCCAGGTCCTTAAGGCGAAGTATTTTCCAAGTGGGCTCCTCAGACACGGTGTTTGCAGGGAATGCGTCTTCGACATGGAGGGCCATTGAGTACGGACTCGAGCTAATCAAGAAGGGCGAAACGACGCTGACTTCCTTGCCTGGAACCCTGATAAGTTTGGTAACTTCACTATCCAAAGCGCATACAGTCTTGCACTAGAGGAACAGCTCCGAGCGGATAGACGGCAGACTACAAGCGAGCGACCGGGGGGAGATAATCCAGACTGGAAGCTCATTTGGCAATGTCCAGTACCGCAGAAAGTACGCATTTTCGCCTGGAAGCTAGCAAGGAATGCACTGGCCACCCAGAGTAATATGCATAGACGAGGTATTGACACTGTCTCCACCTGCTTGATATGTGGGACTGAAGCTGAATCCACGTTTCATGCAATGGTTAAATGCCCACACGCGACAAGTCTATGGCAGACAATGAGGAAGGTGTGGAGACTGCCAATAGATGAGATGCTGTTTGAGCATAACCCAGACTGGGTATTACACGTGCTCAAATGCTCGGATGATGATCAACGAGCTATGCTTATGCTCTTGTGGAGGATATGGCATGTGCACAATGAGCTTACACATCACAAAAAGCCGGCCCCTGTGGAGAGCTCAAAACATTTTCTTCTGAGCTATCTAGAAACGCTAGTGCTGATCAACCAGAACCATGTGGTAGATGTAGAGAAAGGCAAGCAAGTTATTTCCATACCGGCCGGATTTAGCAAAGAAAAGCATCGAGAAGATGAATGTCAGAAGGTTAAACAGAAATGGCGACCATCATAGGAGGGGATCACGAAGCTAAATGTAGATGATGCCTTCTCTACAGATGGGAGGGCGGGTGCAGGCATGATCCTACGTGATTCCAATGGTGCTGTCATTTTTGCAGCTTGCAGGCAGCTGACAAACTGCGGGGACGCACTTGAAGCTGAATTGGCGGCCATGGAGGAGGGCCTGTCCCTAGCGCTGCATTGGACGACAGAAGCTATCATTTTAGGGAATCGGACAGCACGGAAGCAATCAAACTCGTGAACGAAGCCTCTCCGAACTGCTCACGCCACGCCATGAGAATTAAGGTCATTCGTGATAATTTAGGGAAAGGGAGATAACTATTGTTAAGGTCAGCCGTGATGCAAATGCTGCAAGCCACGGTCTAGCCTTCTTAGGTAGAGTGCAGGGTAGAACTGGCCTATGGCTGCAGGATTACCCACCGGACATCGCTGTGACGATAATCGACGAATGTACTCTGCCTGTTAATTAATTAAAATCTTTGTTTTCCCCACAAAAAAAGCAACAAACTACTGCAAATGCATCACTAACCTGAACTCCAGGATAAATCTCATGCATGAACTCAAATAACTTGTTGACCATTGTCTTCAGAAACTTCAGTGAGCCCAACCCTGAGAAATCTTGGATAATGACCAACCACATACCTAGTAATGCAATCATCGAATCAGCAAAGACATTCCTTCATAATTCCAAACATGGTAGAATTGATAGAAATGCATACATGATGTTAGTCGCAATTACAGCTTTATTGTCTTTCCCCTTGGTGATTTCACAGAGATTAAGCAACTCACAAATCACCAGTACTAAAAATTTATTTCCCTGCAATAACAGATCCAAAGGAACAATTTAGAATTTTCGGTGCATTGGATGAGGGGGATCAAAATAAAGTTACAAAATGCTGACTCCTCCAAAAACATTTATCGAAACCAAATAAATCAGCATAATAACAGTGTACAAACCTGTTCCTCCACCAGAGAACCAGATATTGATCCGATAGCCCAGCAAAGAGTATTGAGGTTATTCCAGCTCTTCCCCATTCAATTGCTTAGTCAATTTCTTCAACATCTGCAATACCAAAAGAAGTGGCATAGAGTTTCGGTTTAAATTCACAAGGATGGTAAATAGAAAAGATAAGTAGGGAAAAAAATTATAAACGAAATAGATATTTTTAAACTTTCCCTGGCTACACAGACTGAAAGTTTTTATATGAATAATCCTGTTAACATCAATAGCATTCATGTTTCGGCCATATCTTATGTCAACTCAACACGAACGAGTGCACATGGTGCCACCAATCGCAGACAAGCTTAATATAGTGCAATATTTAGAGCATGATTTCACGAAATACAATGAAATGATATTAAAATCATGAATAGCATACCTGCTGCTCTGTATCCTCGTGATCTAGGGAAAAAATAGATCAGTTCTATATTGCACGCCTTGTAAGGAACCACATCAGCTTGGCAATTAGTTACAAACCGTATACTGGACAAGGACATCATTATCTTTCATTGTTTCATGTACAATATTGCCATTTTCATTTTCCACATCAATACCTACTCAGGCTTTAACATCCGAAAAATCATCAACATTCGTAATTTTGACAATGGACCTGAATAAACCTGTCTCCGATGTTGAACAGTTGTACCAGCACCATCAACAACTCCAGGAATCATCTGAGGTGCCTACAAGTTATGCATAGATGTGACCAAAAGGACTTAGTACTTCAGTAAAAGAAGAAGGATTTCACAGAGCAAGAATCAAACATAGAACAAAATGCAGAGCTATAAAGATTATATTTTGACGAAATGCATATATATGTATCTAAGTAAATCATCTGGACAGCACTTTGATAGAAAACATAAACCAATTGAAACCACCTGAAGTCCCATCATGCTTACAACTGTTGTTGCCGACTCGATTTGATTGTGCGCTTCAAATAGCTACAATACAAATATATTCCAGTAATCCAAACACACTAGATTAACCACGTGAGATATACAACTTTATGTGAATCATTTATGCATGCTAAATCAAGCTCTAAAGTTATTACCTTGAGATACTCAATGTAATCAACAAACGAAATTCCAGTTAGGTACTAAAGACCAAGGAGTAATACGGCTTTATTTTATGGAGATGCCTCCAGTATACGTATGACTCTGCATGCATCACAAAAGGAAGTAATTATCACAAAAATAAAGGGATCAGACCATATAGAGATCTACTACTTTCCTATCACTATATATTTATATTGCTCATTAACAATCTATTTGTAAATCCTAGAATCCAGAAGTGCAGGACAATGAACGACATTTTCATAAAATTTCGTTTGTGTTATAGCTGGGAATGTGGCAATAACGCATTTAAGTTAGTTCCGTCATCTATGAATATTTTATGAACCGGAAAAATATCATATAATTGGGTATATCCATAAGACAATGATCTTACCTTAAAGAAGGCAGTGAAGAAAAGTGCTAGATTTTGTATGAATGTTTGTTCATCATTGGAAACATTAGCATATGCATTGGGAACTGATCTAGGAGGAAGAATACCCTAAACATTGACGAAAAATCCATTAGTCAGAAAAGTTTAAGCGAAAATATGTTAGGAAAAAGGAATAAGTACATCATTCACCTGCAACTGCGTCATCAAAATTGTGTACATCTTCACATACTGCATGTTATAAAAATCACCAAATTGAAGAGCAGCAACCTGCAACGAAACATAGAAAAAATGTTGTACCAGCAAGGAAACAAGTTACAACAATGTCACTGTCACTTTACTACCACAATTATGTAAAGCAATAAACAATATACCATATCACTATTAGATAGACCGCCTTTGCATTACTCAAACATAATATTTAGAGAAAACACAAAATTAAACACATCTAAAATGTTTTATTTACCTCTGTTAGGCACTGAAGTGTAAGGTTCCGACAAGCAGCCATAGGAAAGAACTTCATCAGCGTCTCCAGCTAACAGCCATCCGGGGGAAATAAGACACGGCTTTTCAAAGATACCATAGGCATAAGATTTTTCTAAAGGAGTGTAGATAAAATTACCAACGGTGACTCGAAGATGAATCCAACAGGAATCCATGATAAGAAAGCATGAAACGTAGCAAATGTAACACGGATCAGCACAGAGCTTTGTGTTGCAGATAGGACATTCAAACATAGCTCGTGGATGAGGCAAATTCACTATTCAACAACAAAGAAAATTAGGACTGAACAACTAAAATTAGTCGTCCAACTAAAGAGTAAAGAACGAAAACGCTTAGTAGCTAAGTATGCGTCTACTCTATAAAATAGAGACTGTCGGGCAGACAGGAATGATAGATGGCAGCAAATCCAACCTGTTAAGTGAAGACTTGAGTTCTTTAATCTTCTGTTGTGTCATTTCACCTCTTGAAAAATCAAAATTATCTTCATTTAAAAGCTGCAAATTATTGTATAGTTAATAGTTGTTCTGGTACATGATGCGGAAATAAGAATAGAAACACAACTTGCCTTTAATATAGCCATGCAATTTTCACATATTGTTGCTGCTGCTGCAACACGGTCACAAATGAAGGTTGTCCACTTGGCTGGCCACTCATGCTTGAGAACCTACTACATTGTAACACTTCAAAACATAAAATGAATTTTCAAATGCATGTATATTCGGATAGTATAAAAACAAATGGGTTAAATGGCATGATAACTACAGCTTACCTGCACCAATATAATGTTGAGCTTATTAACATACAGCCTCTCTTGTCGAAAGATAACCTCATTGCTTGAGAGCTGGTAGAGTGCCAAAAGTTGATTGCGAGAATGCATGAATAAGATTTATTTGATGAGAAAAATGACGAGGGACTTGCCATAGTTAACACAGAATTTAATCCTTGCCTGAACAATCACATCAGATATGTAATTCTTCATGCCATCATGTTGTTCAGTCGGCAGTCCATTCCACATGTACTTGACAACACTTTCAAGTACCTAAATAAATTTGTAAAATAATTAACACATGACAAAAACTTGACACAATAGTGGCATATGTAGCATGCATGCACATGGACCTACATGATTACTTCATATAGATCCAATAAATTAAAAAGTAAAAACCCAAATGCAGCTTCAATCAACAAAATACGGTGAATATTATCATTAGTGTGCATTTTCCTAGTTATCTTGTATCTCGTGCTCATATTTTTGTACAAAAATAGAACAGTGCACGATAATGTGAACTGAAATGCCAACTGATTACATTCATGCAAATATGGAACTAAGAAATACCAGATATAGTAGATAGTATAGTTGTCGGCATCATTGGCTATGTAAAATGGCTAAGGTTTCGAAAAATCGAACAAAATCATCGAAACTGGACCAATAATCATGATTCCGCACGAGTGCAGAACAAATTTCCCAATCATGCATAAAGGAACGGGACACTTCTAAGGGAAAACGCGAGAACTGTGCCACCGAAACACAAATTCATTATGCCCACAGCTCAAGCCGCGGAGAAACAACAAACAAGAAGTTAAGGCCACCGAAACCATGTATACCTGGAGGAGGATGGGAAAACATAGGAATAGAATTCTGTAAAGAAAAATCACACGCAAAAGGCGGCGAAAAGAACAACTCAAATTGGGCAGTTGCTGCTCACCTGCTCGATGTGTCCCTGCGGGAAGTAGAAGACCTTGTCCCCGACCTTCGGCACCATGAACAGCGGCTCGGCGCAATCGCTCCACAGCTCTGAGAATAGCGCATCCTCGCCTCCTCACCTGCAAACCCATGTGGAGCACCAAAATCCGTGTCAAGACTCACCTAGCCCAAACTCATACGCCACTCACCCCGTGCAGCCCGCCGCGGCAGGAGACATCAGGGCACTCTCACCTGTCGGGCCAGAGTCACGCGAATTCCTGCTCGGATTCGCCGCACACCCTCGAATTCCCTACACCGTAAAAGCCAGAAGTTGTGGTTAGTTGGCTTGACCAGAATGGTATGAGCAAGAAACTTAAGGTATGTAGGCCAATCTGCTATTAGACAAACCAACCTTGGAAATCACTTGGCCCTCGAGCTTTGAAGTGCACCATGCATAGTACTACCTCTTACTTTAATACATCCATTGGTTCCAATTTGTTCAACTCCAAATTTTAGTCTGCAAGTAGAAAGAGTTCAATGAGTGCAAGTATGAAAATTCATTAAGCCAGTACACAGAAGACAGTGTGGTAGGACCCAAAAAGGAATTATATAAATAGTTAAGGTAGGTCGACATGGATGAAACTCAAATGGACAGGGGGGCCCGAAGAGTATCTCTAGCTAATAAAACATATAGACAAGAGAGTTCTTTCTTTTTCCCGCTCAATTTTTTTCATGATACGTTGCTATTTTTGCTATTTTGCGACAGTCCTCCCACAATTTTGTTGAAGTCTCTGCTCTGGTAATTGGATCTTTATCAGCTACCAAAGATACATGATTGACTTGAAAAAATACAAGCGGCTGCAGCCTTGATTTCAGAGATGAATTTTGGTTTAGCATAAATACCCAATGCTCCCACGCAACAGTATTCCTTTGCGAAAAATAATTCTGCTATAGGACGACCTGTCATGGATGCTATTCCTTCTCATCATGTTTAAGAAATGAAATATTGAGGTTGAGAAATCATGGGAAATATAGTAAAAATGAGAGCACCTGATTATATGAAAAGGAAACAATACGAGAGTTGTCAAGCCATCTTAATCCTCTGATTGTGCTGTTATGAACGGCAAAGCTCACAGAAACTGCATACAATAGTCAACTCTGAGTTCCTAGAGCAACATAGAAATATTACCCGATGTTAACAGTTGGGACAGCTATAGGATTTTGACTGAACATTTTTTTGGGCAAGAAAATGGTCAAATTCCTGCCTATGAAAATTCCAATTCTAGATCATGACATGTATCAACAATTACTACAAGCATCTACATCTACATATATCGACCGATTTGATTTTGGGCATGTGTGAATACTACCTGCACGCCATCGTCTTGATCGGACCTTGCGGCCCATGGCTCCGAGGTTGATGCTATCCTTGCCGGCCTTGTAGAGGTCCCTGCAGTGGTGGCCGGCAGCAGGAGCAGCAGGCCGGAGTGGTGGCCGGCAGCTGCAACTTGGGAAAGGGGCCGTCTTTTGCTCCACGTGAACGTCGGCATCATCAGCTCCCATGGTGGTCCACTAGCAGCTTACATACATGTTCTCTCGTGCAGAGCGAAAGAAAATAATGAAAGGTGGATCAATAATCAGTTGGATCGCCAATGTAATCTACGCAAGAAATATGAGAATGAATTGCAATATAAACTAGTTTGGAGGGTATGTTGCATAAGTCGACTTAGATTTTATCTTCCCTAACTAGTCGATTTGGTCTAATGTTGATTACTCTCACATCTTAGTGATTCTCAAGCAGAAACACTAGAAGAAATTCTTAGACAAAATAGATTTACTCTCACAGTGTTACCTATGCTTTCGAACATCCAAAATCGAATGTGTAAAATGATATGCTCCTCCAACATGTACATGATAAAAATTGTGGTTTTGAAGTTTGTCATAATAACTACTAAGTTTACTCATATGATCTCATCTACTCTATACATCATCATGTTTTATTGAAGATAAAGGTGTAGCAAACAACCATCACAAAAAGTATCTTCATCCTAGATCAAGAGTAGAATCAAAATCATGCAGCAAATTATCTTACATGCACCATGAGACAAAGCTGCAAGCTCGTGTACGTGAAAGTGTGCAAGGTGAAAACAGGAGGCAAGCTTATGCAGAAAGGAATTTTTCCTACCATTTGGTATAGAAAACTTTTAAGAGACTTGCATCTCTTGACTCATAGAAAGAAAATATAAAATTACACGACTCCTAAAACATGTGCCTTTCTGCCATTTCCTCTATTTGTTCGATAGGGTCTAGCTACGCATCTGAACAATACCAATAAACGACTGCTCACTTGAACAAGTCCACAATAATATGAAAGTAGCAATGAGCAATCAAAAAATATAGATACGTTAGGCATGTATCAACATTCCCAAGCTTAATTACTGCTCGTTCTCGAGTAGGTAAATAATAAACAGATAATTTTTCAGGTGAATGCTACCAAACATGAACTTGATCAAGCGATGTAAATCATGTAAGTTGAGAATAAGATGATACAAAACAATTGTCTAATATTGATATCAAGCAAACAATAGTAAAATAGTATGGATCATCAAGCTAGAGACTTTTCATGAATAAGTGTGTTGTAGACATGAAACCGTACATAAGGTTAAGAAAGAAGAATTGTAAATTATGTCTCAAATGTTGAGTATCAATCCTTCTACAAAGCATCAAGCAATTCATGACAAGGCCAAGATCCAGTCAGGTGATCTAAGACACTTCCTTCCCGCATCAACTGTTTCGAAGTCTACTCAACTAACACGTGTGAGACTTGGTTTTGGCACCGTGAGGTCATGGCAAAGAGAATAATAATGAGGGTTCGGAAGGTCAAAAAGAAAGGCTCAAACAGTAGAGAGGGTGACCATTAGACTGGAGGAAGTCTTATAGTCGATACTGTGAGAGGAGTAGTGATTGCCATACAATAGATGCACATAGAGCTATAAGAATGAAAAGCTCTCCAATGGAACTAGTGAGGGTGCATCTAACTTGCTTGCTCATGAAGACCTAGAGCATTTGAGGAAGCTCATCCTTGGAATATGCAAGCCAAGTTATAAAAGGTAAAGTCCCCATCTAGTTATAAAACATAAAGCATATGAAAGCTCAAGAAATGAAGCATAGGTGCTAATCAAGCACAAGTGTGGAATAAAAGATAGTAGTGTTGCTCCTTCTCTCTTTTTTTTATTTTTTTATTTGGCCTCCATGGCTCTTTTAGACTTTCTCTCATTTTTTATTTGGCCTCCGTGGCTCTTTTTATTTCCTCACCGGTAGAAGCAACACTCTAATGAAGATCATTGAGGAAGCTCATCCTTGGAATATGCAAGCCAAGTTATAAAAGGTAAAGTCCCGATCTAGTTATAAAACATAAAGCATATGAAAGCTCAAGAAATGAAGCATAGGTGCTAATCAAACACAAGTGTGGAATAAAAGATAGTAGTATTGCTCCTTCTCTCTTTTTATTTTTTTTTTATTTGGCCTCCATGGCTCTTTTAGACTTTCTCTCATTTGGCCTTCATGGCTCTTTTTTTTTTATTTGGCCTCCGTGGCTCTTTTTATTTCCTCGCCGGTAGAAGCAACACTCTAATGAAGATCATCACACTTTTTAGTACTCATAACTCAAATAAAAAATAAATATATAGTGGATGTCACTGCCAGTGTAGCAAGACTTTGCAATGACCGAGCGTGATATGAGATGAATCATGACAGCTTAATGATCACGCAAAACAATAAGAACAACAATATATGATAGGGTAACAATGGAGTTGCATGGCAATATATCTCGGAACGACTATGAAAATGTCGTGATAGATAGGTATGGTGGCTGTTTTGAGGAAGATGTTGGGCTTATGTGTAGGCGAACAAGAGAAAGTTCTCCCACAGAGTGTGGATGTACTGGCGAAGCATGCACCGACTCTCGAGATGAGAAAGGGCAATGCACAGTACCGAAGAGGCTAGCAAAATATGTATGGTGGAAGTGTCAAAACCAAAGACTCGACACCGCGTTCGTATATCATAAAACAACTAGCAGTTTAAACGTTCCACAAGTGGTTAGAACACCCCAAGAGGGACCGTGGCGGCAACATAAAGTCCCGTTGGCTTCCCTGACCTTTGCAGTAACCAAGCCACTAGGAATTACTTTTCAACTAGCAGATTTCAAGATACAAAAACATTATCAACTTAGGTTATTTAATTCAGAAAGGTACGATTCCACACTTTACTAACACGTCTTCACTAATTAGTTCCAACTTAATTAGCCAAAATATCTTACTATTAATTCAGTTAATATCTCAAAACAATTGCAAAGTATCATATTACCACAATTTCTAGTCATACCATTACGACACGTGCAACATTTTCCACTTCAACATATAACCAAGCAACCAAATCAATTATTCAACTCTCCAAAGAGATATAAGTGAAGCAAGAGAGTTCTAGTCCTTTCTTTAAAACACGCAAATCATGCTCTTAACAAGATATAAGCGAAACACAACAGCAAACATTAACCAATCAACAACTCAATAGATATAAGCGAAGCACGATGAACATTCTATAAATAAATCTGGAACGTGTCTCTCTCCCACACAAGAAGATCTTTGGGAATAGTTATCGCAGTGTGGGGTTCCATTGCCACCTTCCATGCTAACACTTGAGAAACTTTAGAATTTTCTCTCTTTTGAGATAGGAAGGAATTGACACAACTTGAGAGCAGTTCACTTGAATTGTATTCTAGTTTTAAAGCTAATACTCCCCCCACCACCACCAAACAAACAATAACCATGGCTAACCGGATTCTCAGGTGCCCTCCAACTATCTCATACCATGGGAGAAGTGTGTGCCTCTTTGTATAAAATTATCAATGAATTAATGAGGTGGGCAACCTCGCTTACCAGCTATCAGAAAGGCTATTATTAGCCAATAGGTTTTTGTGGACTCGAGTGGCAAAAGATATCTTGGTTTAGGGATTTGGAAGCACGATCACATTAATCATGCTCAATACAGAATTTATAAGGCTAGCAATAAAGGTGAACGGGCTAGCATGTCTAGATCATGGCGACCCCATTATTCCGCCTTCCCATGAGCTATGAACAGAACACAAAAGAGAAAAAAATTGAAAGTTTTATGGCGCGAGCGCGACGATGACAATTTACTTGAAGTGGCGGTGAAATACCACATAATAGGTAGATAGAGTGGACACGGATTGAAAAATACCTTGGCTTAAGGGAGTTGGATGCACAAGCACATTATACATGCTTAGTACGTGAACGGCTAGCAAGAGGGAGAAAGTTGACCACTAAAAGAGAGCTTGCAACAGTGCCACAGTACACTTCATTTCGTATGCAGCAAGATTAATCAACTACTACTATAACCATGAGTATTTGAATGAAATCTATTACCTATTGTGACATTTGCAAGTTGCTATCTCATCTACCAGAAACAGTAAATGCATAAAATAAATGTGATCATATTTCAACCTAGCAGTTATTTACAACTTTCTTTTTTGCATGCAACTTTTAAGCGTAATTAGTTTCTAACAGGCATGAGGTGGTCATAAACAGGCAAAACAAACGAACAGAACAGGGAGGGAGAAATTTACCCGGCCAACTTCCTTGCAAGGTAAAGGAAGGGCTTCTCAAAGTTGTAGTTGCTCTTGGCCGAGATTTCATAGTACTGCAGGTTCTTCTTCCTGTGGAAGGTGACTTGCTTGGCCTTAACCTGCCTGTTCTTCACATCAACCTTGTTACCGCAAAGGACAATGGGGATGTTCTCACACACCCTGCAAGAGAAAAACTAGGACATAAGAACTCCAAAATATAATGTCACATTCAGTAAAGAAGATTGCAAAAGAAGCAAACCTGCACAAGTCCCTGTGCCACGTAGGAACATTCTTGTAAGTCAGCCTTGAAGTGACATCAAACATAATGATCGCACACTGACCATGGATACTGCAAAATTAACTGAACGATCAGACAACAATATGAGAAACAGATATATAAATCAACTCGTGAGAACCCAATAAAGTGAAGCTAAGCATTTTAGAGAACTTCAGATAAGGCATACAGTTCCAGCCTAGGTGCTGCAAGTACTAAGAAGGAAACCATTACAGCATACTACACAATTCATAAGGAAAAATATAGCTGAAATTTCACAATAAGTGCAACACTACACTTACTAGTATCCATCCCTAAGGCCACCAAACTTCTCTTGCCCAGTAGTGTCCCAGCAGTAGAAACGGATCTTTCCACAGTTGGTGGTGAAGTCCAATGGGTGAACTTCAACACCAATGGTGGCTGCAAGGAAAAGGTTGATTCACTGTTTAGCTCTTATGCATGCAAAGAATCATTCAAATAAAAGAGAAAGTTAGCCCACTTCAAACGTACATTCGTATTTCTTCTCAAACTCTCCAGTCAAATGCCTCTTCACAAATGTGGTTTTACCTGCAAACAAGTAAGGCACTAAGTATCAGAACATGATGTGACCGATTGGAGAAAGATAGCCCCAACAAAGCAACTAAAACTAGCCAGAATACTACAGATGAGCAGAAAACGATGCTAATTTAGCAGTGAACTGTGCAGTGGTGGTGTATAAAAGAACACACAATATATGAGATACCAAACAAACAGATGCCACTA
This sequence comes from Puccinellia tenuiflora, assembly GCA_012064385.1. NCBI lineage: Eukaryota > Viridiplantae > Streptophyta > Magnoliopsida > Poales > Poaceae > Puccinellia > Puccinellia tenuiflora. The sequence continues at coordinate 359,859 of QRDG01001250.1, forward strand.
GATAACTTCATATACTAGTAACATGAGATGGCTGCAAGTAAAACTTGGTCAGCATTAGATCGCTTAGATCATATCAAATAAATGGCAAGAAAACCTACAAATAAAACACGATGCATCGTCACTCAACAATGTACACGACAACCACTAATCAGTACTAGGCCTAGTTCATCGACATTGAGCATTAAGCTTGTTTGGCACATGAAAAGATTAATATTCAGTCAACATGGAAGCAGCCTCTACGAGCTAAAACTTTACCATCCAGTGAAAATTCCTAGAAGAGCGCCCAGTGAGTCATTTGCATAACTGAAGGTGGCCTTGGTGACCAAAATTGGATTCAGAAAGATCCCTTGCAATAATTTTATGATAGATCATTATACGGTAAGGTATGAGTTTTTCTTTGTAAATGCTTGACAACCCTGTTAAATGGATATTTTATTGTCGCACCCCCAGAATCAGCTCAAAATGAAAGCACATGGTGGCTTGAAGTACTTTAGGCACTCTTCAAATAGGAATCCATTTTCTAACTGGTTTTCATGCTTTGGTTGAGTCCCCCAAAATCTTATCAGTGGCCTATGTTGCACAAGACACGGGGTATGTGCTAAGAAATACAATGACATAGAGCTATATTTAGCAGACTACGCAACTACCATATGAGAAACATATCCCATAAACACAGTAAAGTGTTTAATGTCACACAAAAAACAGCTGCATTTAGCACTAAGGATAGGAACGGCACCTTGACAACATGCTTCGAGGACCTAACAATCATCTCAGCTGAAAACAAGTCCCATAAGTGTGGCAATGCTCGATCATACCTGCAACCTGAGAAAGGAATTATTTTAAGAATAGAAAATGCAATGCAATGTTTTCACTTTCAGCTGTATATCAGTACAGAGACACTCACTTTGCCCAGATATCTAACAATTCCCATCTCTATGCAGCACATCAGTTAAAGTTTGACCATCCATAGGGTTGACATCAAGGGAGCAAAGATCCTGAACAAACTTTGGGATCACTGTATCCAGCAAATATGAACCAACTTTTTTAAATAAAGCTTCGTCGGCTGCAATCTCCTACGAATATTGAAGAGCACAATGTTGTTTAAATCATCATAGCAAATATTAAACAAACATAGTTCTTAAACTAACCTCACAACTAACTCATTTCATATTCCTACCTAACAATTCCCACGAATGTAATACCTCATAGGCAAGTTCTTTATTTTTAAAAACAAAACAAACCATATTTATCTGTTTTTGGTTGTTGTGTCTCAGTTTTTTGTTAACTCAAAACAAAGGGCAAAGGTTACCATACAATAGGAACTGAAATACAAGCGGTAGGTGAACAGTTATCAGCTAATAATCTACATTCTTTCTCCAAAACAGAGCACTGGTGTCATAGTCAAGGGGCATATTATTCGGGATGTCGAGTTTGCAGTCAAGGATCATTCATACCAATATAAGTGTGGCATAGACTGCTCATAGGAACTGTTAGTTCTACTGTCGACGGTGCTACTATCGACATACTTATAGCTTAGCAAGCATGCAAAACTAATATTAGATACTCCAATTGTAATGTAACATACATCTATAGAAGTGATATACAAGGCCTTTACAAAAATACTAGAGGATGGCATAATTTTCATGCATGCAACATGCAGAATCTGCGATTTTAATGCGTAACAGCAATATATGCAACTCAGAATGCAAAGGTTAACTAACACTAAACAGAGTATGCTTGTGTGCAATAGACTCAGGGATGGAATCTTACATAAAAGCAGGGATATGAAAAACAGTAAAGCTCCAGGACATGAGTACAGTACCACAATCTTGCATTGGTATGGGTAAACTGGAAATAAGCACACTGCCAATGCAAAAAGAGGCCAAACAAATGAAAGAATTGTCTGCCACAAGGTACGTCTTTTGAGAAACATCCAAGCATAAAAACCATCATTTTCAGTGAATATTTGTTCCTGCAAGTACAAATAAAGCTTAGTTCAATAAAAAAATAAACCCACGACAGAGAATAACATCCTGAAAATAACCCATTATATAACGTACCATTTATTACAGTGGAAGAGAGGGATGTATTAGCTACACGTTAATGGCTAAAAATACAGAAGGAATATAACACAGACATAGGGAAGTACACCAGGAACTACAGAAGCGATCACTGACATGCTCTAAAATCATTTTTTTTTTTGTGTGTGTACTATGTAATACTCAGGTTTCATCATGAGACAATAGTTTGTAGTTGGTAACAGTACCAAAAAAGTTAGTGGCCAACATAAGCTCCTTCTTTATTTAACAATTAACCTAGTTGTCACCAATCGCCATAATTTTCAGAGTTGAATAGATATCATACATACTGGTGGCATCCTTTCTAGATATTTTATTCTTCATATCATGAACATAAAGACAGAATTTTTCTGGTTATTCTTGCCTACAGTTTGCTACAACACCCGACACTGAATCCCAGTTTAATGAACACCCACTATATAGTGTACTATAACAATCTACTAACTCATGTGACACAGCCACACAGGGGCATACAAACATGTCGTCGTTATCAAAATGGCTAGCAGAAACACGAAAAGACGGACGTGGCAAGAAGGCCATGACCAAGAGCACCATGGAGGAGGTGGCAGGATAGAAGGAGCACATACTTCACTGGGGTTCTAGCCAAAGTAGAACACTGCCGCCAGCTTGGTTGAGGTGCCGTGAGCCCAGCACCGTCACAAGTCAGCGCCTACCGCTTGAGGAGCCGACGCTGGGGTTGTTGACACCATCGGCAAAGCACCAAAAATACACAGTAGCTGAGTTCGGATTAGCAGGGTTGCCTTGGTCAGCAGCTTCTTCCGGTTTCCCTGAACAAAAAGACACACAGATTAGAAAAGAAAACAGAGTTCGATCTGAACTAGTCGAGATGGAAACAAGAGTATGTGCCTTCTGGCATGGCTTTCCATTGCCATGCCTTTTGCTTGGTGGGAGGGATCGCGGCTCTCCTGGGATACCTCCACCGAAGGATCTCCCATCTGACAATGTTCTGTCACCACATTTTGAGCCCATACAAAGGAAAACAAGCTTATGTTTACAACTCCCACTGGCCTCAAGTTATCCCATCAGAGCAGTCAGCTTAACATGGTTATACACTACTAGATTAGATGGTGGAAACTCAGTGGGCATACGCTAGTGCTGTACGATCTATGACCCATAATAATAATAATATTTACTCTAAGACAAAAGATGCACGTTAGAATAGCTCGACCAAGAAACTAGCAGGTCACAAGACCGGAGACGGCCGACGGCTGCGTCTTTGGCAAAATCGGAGAGGGTAGAGGAAGGGTAGGGGGAGGGTGCTGTACCGGAGAGAAATCCAGGCTAGATGACAGCGGCGGCGGCGCTGGTGACGGGAGGAGGAGGAGGAAGCGGCGCTTCGCTCGCCTTCGGTCCAGTGGCGGCGCAAGGAATGGTGCCTGGGTATTCATTGTAAAAAAAAGCATCTACTATTAGAACCAAATCACCAGAATCAACAACAAATCAAAGAATCTACTGCGCCCTTTCTTTTTCATCAACAACAAAATTTTCATCAATAATTTTTTTTCATAAACAAAAATTAAAAACTTACATCATCTACTGTTAGGACCAAATCAAAGAATCTACTGCGCCCTTTCTTTTCCATCTACTCTTAGAACCAAATCAACAGAAATTGGGGACACGGGTCACAGGAACAAAGACACAGCCGTACCTTATGCGCCGTCTGCTGCGAGGCTGAAGAGGAGGAGGGCGCAGGGGGCGGGGCGCCGCCGCCGCGGTGCTGGAAAGGGGAGGCGGAGCGGGATCCAACTGCGGCGCGGGCGCTGGAGCTGCTGCTGCTCCCGTCCCTGCTTGGCTGCTGCTGCCTAGGGTTCGGCAGGGCGCCCCCGCCGCGGGCGCCGGTATGGAAAGGGGAGGCGGGCCGGCGGGGAGCACCATCGGCGGCGCGGGCCGCGGCCGCTGCTCGGCCTCGGCTGTGTCGCTCGCCTTCGGAGTTCGGTCCGCTCGTCCCGGTTTGGGACCGGCGACTTGGATGGGCTAGGCGGCTGCTGTCGATGGCCGCAACAGCGGTGAACTTGGAAAGGAGGGAGGCTGCGGCGGCAGTGAATCGAGAGAGGAGGGAGGCTGCGGCGCTGAATCGCGAGAGGAGGGAGGCTGCGTCCGCGGCGGCGGCCATGGATGGCGCTTCCGTTTTCTTTAGGTGGAGCGACATGACCGTTACGTTTTCTTTTGCGATCGGAAGGCCCAACTCGTAGGCATGTATGGCTATGTACTGTTTTTTTTTCTCTTTCGACTTTTATTTATTTTCTGATTATCTTAGCAAAAATGTATTGCGTTGGGAATGTAAAGTTTTATAGGCATGCAAAATGGCAAGTTGAAACTCAAATTTGTTTAGGAGCTATGAAAATGACAAAATCAGCAATGAATAGTAGTTCAGCAGTGAATAGTAATTTCTGGTACTATTCACTGACGAATTTGTCATTTTCGTAGCTCCTAAAATGTTTTGAGTTTCAAGTTGCCATTTTGCATGTCCGTAGAACGCTACCTTCCCAATGTAATGCATTTTTGGTCCGAATTTTTTTGAACTTTTAAACATGATTTTTCCGTGGTTTTCACCGGTTTCCACCGAAACTTGGTTTCCACCGGATATTCTCTCAGCAAATAGAGTGTTCCTAAAAAAAATTAAGAATATTTATCAGGTGTTTGAAAAAAATTTCACTGCAAGGTTAAAAAATATATTTATCATGTATTTCAAAAGTATGTTCACATATTCAAAAAAAAAATCATCGTGTATTTAAGGAAAGTGCGTCATATATTAAAAAATGTTCATCATGAAAAAAGTTCAGATCTATTTAGGAAATGTTCATCATGTTTTTAAGAAGATCACCGTCTATTGAAAAAAATTATCGAGTTTTAAAAAAATGTACGTCATGTACATAAAAATGTATATTATCAATTTAGTGATTAAGGAAATATTCATTTTGAAAATGAAGGTCAAGGATAAAAAAAAGTGTTCGCAAAAATGTTAACGTGTTTCGAAAAAATGTTCATTGGATTAAAAAAAATTATTCGTGAGTTCAAAAAATGTTCATGGGGTTTGAAAAGATGCATGTTCACGGGTTCAAAACAAATGTTCACTTTTTGAGATAAAATGTTCACGTGTTTCAAAAAATGTCTTTAGCAAAAATTACTGGTTCAACTTGAAGCTTTGGTGGACCCTAAAGCGATTGGTGGCTAGGTGCCTAGGTTGTCACTTGTTACCTCGCAGCACGCGGCGCGGAGTGCCTTGGATGGGTAGCGAGTCAACTTGAAGCTTTAATGGACCCACACGGATATGGTCCCAGTTGTCATTGAGATGGGTAGGCAGATGGCCTAGTGCAAAACAGCAGAAAACTATAACTTGGGGCACAAGCGATGGCTGTGGTGGCCTGGGAGGGTAAGCATCATTTATAGTAGTAATTATACCTTGCACTCTTGTTTGGGGGAGAGACAAGTTCCATTTATTTGTAGAATGTTTATTTCCCAGCTGCAATGAAGCATGACTGCGTGACAGTTCCCTACAACAGAGTGAATTTCGGATGTATATAAATGAACATTACAGAGAACTTCCACGAGATTGTTCTTCGACCGAACTAAAATTGCTCTGTTTCTCAGCAGAGTCTCCTCGATGATCAATAGTGAGGGTCACAGATGAGCGATCGCGAGAAGTAGTAGATGGCAGCATTACAGCCAGCCAGCCAGGTCCAAGGCGCTATACCCCGTGAGCTCCTCCATCTCCGTGGTCCACGGTGGCACGTCCGGCGGGCTGAGCGTGAACCTCACGAGGAAGATCGCCGACGCGGCCACGACGGAGGGCAGGTAGCCGACACACGCGTGGTTGAGCAGCGACTAGTCGGCGAGGCGATGTGCCACGCGCTGGACCTTCACATCATGCTCGTCCTCCTCCTCCTCTCCCTGCAGGTGGACGTGCCGCCGCGTGAACCGGGCCACGAAGGTGTGTGCCGTGGGGACGCCGAGCCGGTACCCGAGCGCCGCCACCACACGGCGCTCCGCGTCGAGCACATCCTTGCTCACGGCGAACCCGTCGTACCTGGCAATCTCCTGGGCGATCTCCTGGGCATCGACAGGATGCGGTCGAGGTAGGCGACGGCGCGGTGGAGCGTGCCGGCGGCGAGATTGTAGTACCCAACGAAGGCGTCCATCTAGCCGATGAGGGAGGCGCGCACCGACGGGCTCACCCGGCCCCCCTGCTGCACCATGTTCAGGAGGTAGTCCGGCCGCGTCTGCTCCTCGACGCTCCTCTCCGCGAGTCGGAGGTTGGTGTCGATGTCGTCTTCGAGTTCGGAGGTTGACGGCCGCTGGCGCTTTTGGGCGTCGGCGGTGATGCGGGAGACCGGTGGCGGCGCCTCACGTTTGGGGAGCTTGGGTGGCACGGGGACAAGCTCGCTGTAGGGCGATGGGGTGGGACGGGACAAGCGCCAGGGAGATCCATGGCATACTGCAGCATCATTGTCGACGACGACGAGAAGTAGCTAGATGATGGAAGGCGGAGGATGGAGGAGGGAGGGAGAGCAGAGGGAGGGAGGATTGATCTATGACCAACCTATGTTTGTGCAATGCAACGCGCTATGTATCCTATTCATCGGGCGGGTGGCTCAATCGATGCGAGGAGGGAGGATCTAGATGCGCGTCTCCTTCTTTCTTTCCTTTCCTTTTTTGAAGTTAATTTCCCTCCCTTGCGTTGCCTTGGCGCGCGCTCCAGCTCCATCTGCGAGTCTGAATCTAATCGCAACCGCGTCGTGATCAAGCGATCGTCTCAAACCTCGAGAGCTCATGTCCCTGCTTTCCTTGATGAGTACACAGCTTTCCTGACCGACTGACTATAGGATTTGCGTGGTTACTGTTTTTTTTCGAAATGGAGGATGTACCCCAGCCTCTGCATCCAAAGGATGCATACAGCTATTTTTATTAATGAAAAGGACAACAGAAACCATCGGGCCTTACAAAGAGATACATCGATCATCTGGAAGCCACCGTCCAGACGAAAACTCGCTACACCTACAAAATTGATGAAGGGGGTGGACCAATCGGAGCCATTGCCCTGACCTCACACACCTACGCACATCATCTAAATCCGGAGGCTTCAATCAGGCCGCCCAACAGCGCGCTGGAAGCACAACCGGTCCAGCCGATCCTCAGTGCACACCAGTACGCACATCCGAAGTCGCTGCTACCATCTTCCGCCATCCCATACAGGAGAGATCAACGCAATGACCTTGTCAAGCCTGCCGTCGGCACCGCCATGACGCCAGACAGCTCGACCCTCCTGTGCGAGTCCATCAACATGCGCCCATCGCCGAGACCCCGCAGCACCACGCCGCAGAGACTCATCGTTGTCAACGCGGTAGATGTACACCGCTCCGCCTCATGCCTCCTCTGTCCAGCAACTACTCCAAAAACAATGCCCTCATGAGGGAGAGCGACACCGAGAGCGCCGCCATCGTCCAATCCGGAGAGCTCGGATCTAGGGTTCCCCCAGAGCAGCGTGAGTTGGTAGACGATGGATACAATGGCGATACCATCAACAAGGTAATGGCGCGTAGATGCCGCTAATGCCTTCTCGGTTTTCACCGGTAGCCATGTCTCCCCAACTCACCACCGGGACTAGATTTGGGAGATCCGTCCCAAACCAGCCGGCCGACCACCTCTGACGGAAGAGGAGGCCACCACCACCAAGCCCGGGTCCGGAGTCCCTGACATCCTCATGCTACGGGACTGACCCGGGATCCCGCTTGCCATCGTCGTAGTCGTCGAAGAGCAGTAGGTTGCAGATCAAGGCCGGCCCGTCCGAACCCATCTGGGTCCAGATCGGACGGGACCATCGTCGCCGCCGCCCGCTGATACCCACAAGTATAGGGGATCATTGAAGTCTTCGATGTGTAAGTATAGTATCGATCCCACGAGGAGTAGAAGGTATAAGTATTTATCCTCTCAAATAAGAGTGTCACTTCCCTTATTATCTATGCACTAGACAAACTAAAATGATTAAATGATGCAAGTGTTTTTGGGTTTTTGGTGTAGTGTTTGCAATAAAGTAAAATGCTGAAAATGAAATATGACAAGTGAAAGCTCTCAAAGAGAGAAAGCCCAATCCTCTATGCAGCAAGAGGACAAGCTCAAGTGTGTGTTTCTTATAGGTGGAGAGAGTTCCCAAGGGCTACCTAGACTTCATGGCATAAATATTTCTAGAACAACAAGGTAAGCATTTTGTCAAGTTTTAATCTTCTTTGGACGGAGCCATAATTAGGTATAGCTAAATTAATAAACTAAACCTCTTATGATGGATCATGTGGCCAAGTAAATGATTGCACAAGAATTATTAAGACATAAAGTCCCACCATAGCATTAATCTTTAAGGTCCCCGATACTAATACCCTCATAGTGCAACTTCATGATTCGGTCTCAGGTTTACATGTCCTCCCAAGTCTCCCTCAATTCATTACACTACGGTGTTCTCCTATGAGCCCATATAGGTGAAGTGATGTGCAGTTGACGTTCGCACAACACCATCATAGAATTACATCAAAGATAAAAACTAGACAAAATACCAACACATGTCATATAGAAATCATTGCCAATTCATCCTATACCCCCAGGAACATGAGAGATCTACTCACAACGCGAAGACATGATACGATTCAGTGGTACAAGTGATACAACACAATCTGAAAATATGATATCACCCCCAAACAATGACAAGTAGCCAATCATACACAAGTAGAATAGCACTTAAACAATAGCTAGGGTTCGAACAATCTCAAACTATGAGGGGGATGAAGTGGATCACGAAGATGGTGATGGAGATGGTGCTGGTCTTGACGGTGGTGTTGATGGAGACTCCGGAGGGGTCAAGGAGGAGCTTTCCGGAGGTGATTCCGGCGGCGTTTCCCCCTCCGATCTTCTCCGGCGGCAGCCTTCTGTCTCCTGTTTCGTGGTTTTGTGTTTCTCCGCCGCCTCTCGTCTGGAAAACATCAGGGGACTATTTTTATAGTCGTTTTTAGGTCAAGACGAACCTTCGGGAAGAAAGATCGACGGCAACGGAGCCACGAGGGCCAAGTTGGTGGGCCCCACGCAGCCAAGGAATCTGGCCGCGTGGGCCCCCCTCTTTTGGCCTTCGGGCTTCCACTTTTTCGCTTCTTTCGCTCCTACGCTTTGTTCCTTCCAAAAACTGATGCTCGTAAATTTTCAGGTCATTTGGACGTCGTTTGGGTCCGTGAAACATCAAAATATAGAAAATAGGGTTTTCTGCCAGTGCAGGGTTAATTCCAGAAAAATAGGAAAACTGTGAAATATTCCCAAAATCAATAGAAAACAATGATATAACCCTTATATGATGCAAATATGATTGAAATATAAGTAATTCAATGCAAAGTTCATGTATGTATTTTACATGCATCAACATCCCCAAGCTTAACCTATACTCGTCCTCGAGTATGAAGGTGATAAAACTAACATGGACTTTGCATTTAATTATTATCAAAGGATATCTAAGATGATTATTATTGCTACATAGAGTAAAATGATTCATTCTTTAAAGGAATAGCAATATGCAAGATAGATTATAAAGTGATATCAAATATTCAATGCAAGGATGTTCAATGATAATTCACAAAGTGTAACATAGAAGAAAGTACTATGGACCAAATGTATGCATAATGAAAAGTAAAAAGATCCTATAATGGTCATAGAGTACTCTTATAAAACTGAATATAAAAGGTGGACACTTTGGATAGATATATATGAGTAGAGGTAAAAACATGAACAAGTTTCATCTATCTTCCAAATGCTTCTACTTAAGTTAATGTTTGCAATGTGGTATCATTGGTATCAAGCTCTCATTACCCCTTATTATAGCATATTTAATGGTTAAGTTTAAAGTGAAAGCAATTATGAGTAATGTGCTTGACAAAGCAATGGTTGAAAATTTCATGCCCCTTGAATGTGAGTACCTACACCATGGTGTTACTCAACTTGGTAAACAAAGCAAGTTCAAGCAAAAGCATTGTATAATAGCGTCATTAAGAGGGTCAACTGGGGTACCTCTTGTCCCAGGACATGGAACAAGCCCATGTCAAAATGACAAGACAAACAAACATAAGGAACAATCTCAACACCCTTTTTATTTACTATTGGTATAGCTTTTTATTGTGAGGTGTATCACTGAAGGTTCACATAGCATGTAAGTAAATTTCCACCATGATAGCATGGCTTAGATTAGCGGCCCAGGTATCTCTCTAGCCATTTATACAACTACTTAAACCTACTAAATTTCCACATTTATTTGGCACCATGATAAGCATCCATAAACAAAAGTACATGATATCAACTAGATATAATTTAGTGCAATGTTGAAAGCTTGCCATGTGGCAGCACATTTGGGCTAACTAGCAACCAAGACTCTTGTCAAACTCACAACTTCATAATTTTAATCATAATGGTTCATGTTTATTAAGTGCAATAGTAAGGTGTGAGAGCTATTTAACCAAAATTTTCCCATGACGATCAATAACATAAGCATTTTAATTCAGAGGTATAGATAATACAAAGTAACATAGTAAACATACTCGGGATAGCATAAAGCTAATAGGTAGATATGGTGGACTCAATGGAAAAACGTTGGTTGAAGGTGTTGGAAAACAAGTTTTTACTTGTTGGGATTTTTGGGCTAGCAAAAGGGAGAAAGTTGACCGTCTAAATGCATGCACAAGTGTCCATAGAACTACTCAATCCATGTTAAACCAAGTAAAGTACCATTCAGCATCTAAACATGAATATAAGATAGCTGAAAGAACAAACTATGCCGAGATGTCGCCTAGAGGGGGGGTGAATAGGCGATTAACACTTTTTTAATTTAAGGCTTGATAATTGCGGAATAAAACTATATGTTTAAATTAACAAGCCAACAACCTAAATACTAGGCTCACCTATGTGCACCAACAACTTATGCTACGCAAGGCAAGCAACAAGGTGATAGCTAGATATAGAACTTCAAGCACGAAGGCTATCACAATATAAATTGCATAAGTAAAAACTCGGGTATAGAAATAACCGAGGCACGCAGAGACGTGGATGTATTCCCGAGTTCCTCCTTGTTAAGGTAGTACGTCTCGTTGGAGGGGTGTGAGCTCGCCACAAGAGGTCTACTCAAGATGCCACAAAGGTCTCACCCTATTCTCTGATGGACCGCACCCAAGGGTTTGGTTCACCTTCCACTATCGGAATCCTTCAAGGCGGAATCCGAAGCCTTTACAACGATCTTGGGGCACACACCCACAACCAAATTGGGGGCTCCCAAATCTTCTCGAAACTTCACAACTCGAAGTCTTCGCGGCACCTCCAACTGTCTAGGGTACACAATGCACCCAAGAGGCACAAGCTCTTGGGAACACAATGCACCCAAGAGTAACAAGCTTCTCAACTTCAATCCCACGAATCTTCGTGGAGAGCACAACCCAATGCAACTAATGCAAAAGGCAAGAACACAATAAGTGGTCAAATCCTTCTCTCCAAAATCCAACCAAAGCAACTAATGCTATAGAGGGATTTAAGAGGAAGAACAAAGAGGAGAAACACAAAAGAACTCCAAGAACTAGATCCACTAGGTTCCCCTCACCTAGAGGAGAAATTGATTGGTGGAAATGTAGATCTAGATCTCCTCTCACTTTTCCCTCAAAGATATGCAAGAATCATGGGAGGGATTGAGAGGGGGCAAGGTTTTCCAAGGTCAACAATGGTGTGAGAGAGAGGGGAAAACGTGCTGGAAGAACCCTAGGTCACTTTGGGGAAGAAGGGGTCCTTTATAGGTCTCTATGGAAAAGAGCCGTTGCAGGAAACTTACCCCGGAGACTCCGGTCTGCCCAGGCCGGAGACTCCGGCCCAAACCGGAGATTCTGGGGTCATTCCGGGGTGTCTCCGGCAGGGCAACAGAGCCGCGCCACCCGTTCGACAAAAAAACAAAGTTTCAGACCGGAGACTCCGGTCTAGGGCCGGAGACTCCGGCCTACAGAAAAACTGCAAAAACAGCAAAACGAAAACTGCAATAACTTTTTCACCCGGACTTTGATTTCGATGATCTTGGGCTCGTTGGAACCGCAATGAAGAGCTCTACAAGATCATGCAGAGAAACATCATAGTCCTACAATGGAGAATAAAACTCAATGTAGAAAGGTAAACCTTCTCTAAAAAGGAACAACCGGTAAATTCTCCAATATCAAAAACCAACAAGTTTTTCATCAAGACTCCGTTTTCTATGATATTGGGCTTGTTTCAAAGATAATCACAAGCCCTACAAGATCATGCATATACATATCATAGTCCATCATGTGAGGAGGAAATCATAAGGAGAGAGTTTGACCTCTCTTAGAAGAGACAAACCGGTAAAACCTCCAATGTAAAAAACGCAAGAAGATATTCATGAAATCCGTTTTTGATGAACTAGATCTTGGTATGGAGATGAACACAAGCTCTAAATTCTCACATGGATAAAAGCCAAATAACAACCAAGAAATATGATATGCCAAGAATGCAAAGATTTGAGCTCTCCACAAAGATGCGATCAAGTTACTCACTTGAGAGCCCCTCTTGATAGTACGGTTATCTATCCTAAAATCCGGTCTCTCAACTAACATCATGAGACCGGTAAAATATAAAACCTATCAAGATCATACCTTTGCCTTGCACATAATCCACTTGCGCTTCGCTCGGTGAAGACTCGCAAAAATGCTCCCCCATACACCAATATGGGAGAGGCACTCTTCGGCATATCTTCACTTGGACTTGAGTGTTGATCAACTCGCACATAGCCTTGATCAACACATACTCTTCTTCCCTTAGCCTTGACTCCAACAAATGGAGATCAAGCAACACATATGGACACAACCTACAAGTAGCTCAATGCAAACATTAGTCCATAGAGATTGTCATTAATTACCAAAACCACACATGGGGGCAACCATGCACTTTCAATCTCCCCCATTTTGGTAATTGATGACAATCCCTTTTTAAGAGGGTTTATATAAAGAATAAAGCATCCTTGCAAGACAAACAAGCAAGGATGCAAGCGCATTAAAGGCAAATGCAACAAAAGCATAAAACCCATATTCCCTTAAAACCTCTAAACTTCTCCCCCATTGGCATCGATTGCCGAAATGGGAGGAAAAATTTAGAAAAGCCAATATAATATGAGTTCCTAAAAAAGGTGTGCATTTCTCAATATGTGAGTGGAATCAAATGCACATATTCATAGACGAATAATGAGAGGGAATCAAACTATATTGAGGATCCAAAGAATTGCAAAAAGATGAAATCATTTTTAAGAATCTCCACAAAGGAGATAGGCAATCAAAAAGATCCAAAGCGAGAGTTCTAAATAAAAATGGAGAAGCTCCCCAATGTTCATGCACTATTGAGGAGTGCACAAAAATGGCATCCTTGCTCCCCCAAAATCATCTAGAACACGCAACAAGTGCAAGAGTGCATAATGCAAAAGCAAATCATAGCACTTGCACCAAAAATGTGGTTGAGCCATAGGGAGATACCAATTTTCAAAGATTCAACATAAGATAGGCCCAACCGAGATAAAGAGAAGATCATTAAAAGGTATGTTCACAAGCTTAAGGATACCAATTGGAAACTAAAACCAATTGAAAATGCCAAAAGCTAGTGAGAGCATTTAGCCAATAAAATTCAACATGCTCACCATGGTAAGCATGAGGTCAAAAGATCCTCAACAAAAACATGAGTGTGCAAAGATAACAATAAAAATAAGACAAGCACTCATGAGACAAATTTGGAGCCACCAAAGAATTATAGATGAAAACAAGGTAGCTCAAAAGAATTAGGATACCAACTAAGAGGTGACCTCTCTCATATGTATAGGTTTCTAATTAGACAAACCATTGAAGATATACATCCGCAAAGAAAGATATACATATGAAATGGTTCGGGAAAAAGAGAACAAGGTATCCAAAAGGAAGTCATAAATATACAAACGAGATTGTTGCTTAAAAGCATAGCACATAGCTCAAATTTATCTCATTGTATATAGATGAACTTCAAATATATCAAATGCATCACACATACCACTAAGGGAACAAGAGAGAGTGAAGATGCATTGAGATAGGCAACAAGTATCACAAAGAAATAATATCAATTGAAGAAAAGGTTTTTGCAAATTCATCACATATATCACAAAGATATATTAAGTGAAGGAAATAAGCCAAAACCAAAACAATTACACATAAAGGATTTCATGCCAAGAGACAACCTACACAAGGTTGAATACTAGAGAAGTATGCATGGGATAGATACTTGTTACCGAGATGCATTGACGATGAAGATGATGAGAGTTGGTTTGTCATCAAAGCTTGACTCCGACAATCACACGGTGAGAACACCTTCCTTATGAATGAGGCAAGCATCCAATGCATCTCAATTGTACCTAAAACAAAATTAGAGTACAAAATGGTTCCCAAACTCATTGGGTCCCATTGTAGTTAGATAAACTACAATATATAGGAAACACTCCACATAAATATGTGCATATAGATATGAAATTGAATTTCATGCACATCTTAGCCGATTTAGGATTTGGTGGAGTATCCCCTATATATTGGAACTAGAAAGACAAACATGCCATAGAATATATATACTAGTAAATATGCATGCATAGACTTACAAGAACCAAACGAGATACAATCTGGACAAAACACCAAGTAGACCAAGAAGAAAGCACACCAAAGTGTGACACAAAAAGGTTGTCCAAATTATATCAAAATCCAAATCAACACATGATTGAGGAAAAATCAAATCAACAAATGATTGATTCCAAAACACATCAACACATGAAGTGTGATATCAAAAGGAATCAAATCTAACAACACATGATAAATAAGACACCAATTGAAAATAAGATACCACTAGGAGAAAAGATACCAAGAAGAGGATAATACTTGACCGGAATCAAGTAAAGTAAAATAAAGCCAAAAGGTATCAAGACTCCCACAATAAATATCAATTGGAACAAATATCTATGGAGGAGATATTAAATTCCAATTAATACCAATTGAAGGTACCAAAACATAAGATAAAGAATCAAATGCCAATTGAAAGGATCAAATATTGATAGATAGAATAGTGTTCTAAATAAAAAGGAATGCTCCCCCAAGATTAATGCATTATCTTAGATATTTGCATTTGAATACAAAATGCACACACACGGGATCATTGCTCTCTATATTTTATCTATAACACTACACACTATCGATTAAAAAAATAGGATCCTTGCAAGAGGCAAAGAAGGCAATAAATAGGGCAATTTAATGCAAGAGCCAATGTGAAGATGATCTACAAAATCCACCACAATTACTAGAATCACTTGTCTCAAAACAAAAACTAAACTAACATAACAAGCAAACAAAAGACGCTCTAAGTTTATGCGATAAAGTGTATTGATCGAAAAACAGAAATTAGACGTGTGCAAACCGAGAGTGTGTAGGTCCAGTGGGGTTGTCTTCACATCCCCAAGCTTATGGTCTTCACCATCCTTGGATATCTCTTGGTGCATCTCCTCTAACCCCTTTGAAAAAACTTCAAAACACTGTTTCTCCCATTTATTTTCTGTGGAGTGACATTAGTAGTGATAGATAAATGCATTGCTTGCTGCACATAATCCTTAGACAAAAATTCATATGAATGTACAGAGAGCGTATAATGTTGTATGCCTACTTATAAACTTAATTGGATCAACAAGATTCATGTTAAAAGTTCAAAGAATGCATCAAACAATATGGGACAGAATCTCCCCAGAAAACTAGCAGCAGAGAAACGCATTTTTCTACCTGAGTTAACCATGTCTAAAAATTCTGAAAAAATTTAGGCATACATAGGATGAAAAGTTTCAGTTACAGTAAAAATATGAGCTCATTCGGAGTTACAGATTAGGAATGAAAAATTATACCGTGCACAGATTCGTGCTGGAATAAAATTTCCGAATGCAAATAGCAACTTTTTCATACCAAAATAGGTAAAACTTGGCACTTTATTAATAATTCCATAAACTAAACTAAAACCTAAGTCTCTTGTTACAGCAATAGGACACAAAGAAAATCAAAAATAAAAACAACCGGGTTGCCTCCCGTAAAGCGCTTTCTTTATAGCCATATAGCTAGGCTTACTTACTTGGTATCAAGATGGTTGGAGTGAGGTGGCTTGGCATCCCCAAGCTTAGATTCTTGTACTCATTTGATATATGTAGGGTGATTTTAGGGGTAACATCCCCAATCTTGAATGGTTGTCCCTCTTGATCTTTATTTATCACCCTCAACTCTTCCACTTGAAAGTTCTCTTCACACAAAACTCATCATAAAATTTGATTAGAGGGGCTAGTGTCTCCATAAATTAAATCCTCATAGGTACATAAAAGACATGTCATGAGTTTATTCTACACATTTGCTAACATTACTATGGTTGTGTATTGCTCTTTGATTAATAGAACCACACAAAACACAAGTAATGAGAGTAATGCAAAATAAAGACAGAATCTGTCAAAAACTGACAGCCCGTAAAGAGTGAATTTTCAGAGGCACTTACATTTCTCAAATCAGAAAACTTTGAACTAATGAAATGTGTATTAATAACTGAATATTACTTTCGTAAAATCTCAGCTCAAAATTCCTCTTCTGTGATTTTATACATTTTTTGCAGTGAACCTCAGGAATCTGTTTTCTGGACAGCAAATCACTATTGTTCAATCAAACACTCTTTTTTATTTGGTTTTAGCTTTGGGAAAAGTTTTAATGATAGAGACTTTGCAATGGTTCCATTGGCATGAACAACACATGTTCAAGGTCGACCCCAACATCTCCATTACTCATCCTTCTCATTTACTTTCCTAAATTTAATATAAAGTGAAAATCTTAAACTAATTTTTAGAAAATAGTAGGTAAAGTTATTTTGCAAGTTCTCAAGATGTAAGGGTGTGCCCAAACTGAATATGAAATAAAAGCATAAAGAGCACACCACAAAACATTAAGCCATTAACTTTTAAGTCTAACTCTTTTCCTATGCATTGGCATTCTATATATGAATAAATAACATCAATTTTGTGGTAACCAATGCATGTAATGATCAATAGATTGCATTTTAAATAACATAGAAACATAAAGATAAGTCTTTCTTCCTCTCTCATAATAGTTACAAGTAGTGGAAGCAAATGTGATAAAACAAATATTAGATTGGTGCAACTTTGCAAACTTAGGGACATATAGAGGATTATTAAAACTATCATGTGAGCTATTAGTATGTTTTCCCCTCTCAAAATAATTGCAAGAAGCACCATAAACATGATGGTTATGGGTGAAATGATTATTAGTGTAAGATAATTTCAGCCCACATAAGTACTCTTCAACATATAAAAGCTTCTCCTCCATGGTGTGAATAGGAGAGTTCAGAAATAAAGTAGGACTCTCATGAGTGAGAGTATTATCACAAGCAGCAAGTATATCATTTTTATCCTCACATACAGTAGTAACAACTAAACATGGAGGGTTATCAATAAGCATAGGACCATCATATAAAGCATTATCATATAGCATGTCTAAACCATACTCCTCATCATTTTTAAAATTATTATCAATAGTGTTCTCATTAGGCATAGGTTGATGTTCTTCCTCATCATCAAAATAATAAAAACAAAATTTATCATCAGCAAAATCTTGAGTGTTACCCCCAACCATAGGTGGTGAAGGTGGATGTTTCCTCTCTTCATTCTCTAGTTGTTCATCATCTTCTTGGGGTTGCACGGGCATCCCCAAGCTTAGGTTTTTATCCTCTTCTTCACATACTTCCTCTTCCAAGCTTATGTTTTCATCATCTTCTTCCTGCAAAACAATAGAGCTCTTTTGGGGAGCCTCATTATATTCAACAACATAAATATTTTGAGAGAAGTTGTCTATGCAATATTCAAGAATAAAATCTATCTCTCTTTCAAATGTATTAGCTATAGGGCAACTTTTATTTTCATGAATGAAGGTTTGCAATTCAAAAGATGCCTTGAAAGTAACAAATTCCTCTACTTGTTCCATTCCTAAATAAGCATAATCACCAGTATGGTAAGATGCAATAACACATTCTTCATGGAACCTACATTGAAATTCAAAATGTTTATCTTCTTGTTCAGAGCAAAAAATACAAGTTACATCATGGTGTAAAAGCAACTCCTTAGCAATATAATTTAATTCCATCATGAAACCTTTTAGTATTTTCCCTTCCTTTGATTCTCTATATTCCTTGGCAATCTTAGCAGCATTCAAGTGTCTAAACAAAGCATCATTTATATCCATACTTATGCCCATAACACGAGTTTTTTTTTGGTATTTTTCATTTTTCTAATTTTTTTGGGTTTTTGATATATATAACTGAAAGTAAAATTAAACTATATGCAAAACTAAAAATAAATATCTAGTGCAAACAAGAATAAAAACTTAAGCGCTACACTCCCCGGCAACAGCGCCAGAAAACGTCTTGATACCCACAAGTATAAGGGATCGTTGAAGTCTTCGATGTGTAAGTATAGTATCGATCCCACGAGGAGTAGAAGGTATAAGTATTTATCCTCTCAAATAAGAGTATCACTTCCCTTATTATCTATGCACTAGACAAAATAAAATGATTAAATGATGCAAGTGTTTTTGGGTTTTTGGTGTAGAGTTTGCAATAAAGTAAAATGCTGAAAAAATGAAATATGACAAGTGAAAGCTCTCAAAGAGAGAAAGCCCAATCCTCTATGCAGCAAGAGGACAAGCTCAAGTGTGTGTTCCTTATAGGTGGAGAGAGTTCCCATGGGCTACCTAGACTTCATGGCATAAATATTTCTAGAACAACAAGGTAAACATTTTGTCAAGTTTTAATCTTCTTTGGACGGAGCCATAATTAGGAATAGCTAAATTAATAAACTAAACCTCTTATGATGGATCATGTGGCCAAGTAAATGACTGCACAAGAATTATTAAGACATAAACTCCCACCATAGCATTAATCTTTAAGGTCCCCGATACTAATACCCTCATAATGCAACTTCATGATTCGGTCTCAGGTTTACATGTCCTCTCAAGTCTCCCTCAATTCATTACACTACGGTGTTCTCCTATGAGCCCATATAGGTGAAGTGATGTGCAGTCGACGTTCGCACAACACCATCATAGAATTAGATCAAAGATAAAAACTAGACAAAATACCAACACATGTCATATAGAAATCATTGCCAATTCATCCTATACCCCCAGGAACATGAGAGATCTACTCACAACGCGAAGACATGATACGATTCAGTGGTACAAGTGATACAACACAATCTGAAAATATGATCTCAACCCCAAACAATGACAAGTAGCCAATCATACACAAGTAGAATAGCACTTAAACAATAGCTAGGGTTCGAACAATCTCAAACTATGAGGGGGATGAAGTGGATCACGAAGATGGTGATGGAGATGGTGCTGGTCTTGACGGTGGTGTTGATGGAGACTCCGGAGGGGGAAAGGAGGAGCCTTCCGGAGGTGATTCCGGCGGCATTTCCCCCTCCGATCTTCTCCGGAGGCATCCTTCTGTCTCCTGTTTCGTGGTTTTGTGTTTCTCCGCCGCCTCTCGTCTGGAAAACATCGGGGGACTATTTTTATAGTCATTTTTAGGTCAAGACGAAGCTTCGGGAAGAAAGATCGATGGCAATGGAGCCACGAGGGCCAAGTTGGTGGGCCCCATGCGGCCAAGGAATCTGGCCGCGTGGGCCCCCCTCTTTTGGCCTTCGGGCTTCCACTTTTTCGCTTCCTTCGCTCCTATGCTTCGTTCCTTCGAAAAACTGATGCTCGTAAATTTTCAGGTCATTTGGACGTCGTTTGGGTCCCTGAAACATCAAAATATAGAAAATAGGGTTTTCTGCCAGTGCAGGGTTAATTCCAGAAAAATAGGAAAACTGTGAAATATTCCCAAATCAATAGAAAATAATGATATAACCCTTATATAATGCAAATATGATTGAAATATAAGTAATTCAATGCAAAGTTCATGTATGCATTTTACATGCATCACCCGCTAGCCTTTGCGCCCTCCGCCGCCGCAAACACACAGATCATGGCCGCCGCCACCCCCGCTTCACTGCCGCCGGCCAGAGAGGTCGCCGCCACCATACTCCAAACCTTGGCTGAGGAGGAGATCCGTCGCCGCCGCCGCGCCACACGGTCTTAGACCGGCGGCACTCCTGGCGGCGACGGCGGGGGCCTTGGCGTGGAGGAGGCCGAGGAGATCAGGGTCGGGGACGCCACGGTGCGGCCCGGCGGCGGCCGCGCGGGAGCGGGAGGTTGGGGAGCGGAGAGGTTCTGACCAAAACTCTGCGTGGTTACTGTAACAACAACATGATTTTGGGTGCGTGCTACTGACACTTGGCAAAATTGCAACAAGAAGCCGCACATGTGCATTTTGTGCTCCACTCAACATTCATACCCAGGTACCGTATATGGACCTCATTTTCTTCGGCAAAAAAATAAAGACGCATGGACCTCATTTTCGTATCCCTACATGTTATTGTTAAAACATTCTACTATATTACAAACTAAAGTCCCCCTTGTTTGAAAACAAGCATATCAGCCCGTCTATGCACACATGCCCACATCAATAGAGCAACAACAGTTAATAACTAGAATACGCACAAAACACAAGTTTATAACTAGGAGTCCTGTTGGGGTATACTTTCCGGAAAGTGGACCCGCCAAGACCATGAAGGCCCAAGACGGATTACACTTCAAGCAACATGGGTTGGGCTAAGAACAAGCTGGCAAGCCCGCCACAAGTTAGCTGAAGNACTCTTGTCATTTGGGGATTGTTGCACACTCAACATGTTGTCAAGTGCCCTCTTCCCCTCATGACGCTTTTCCAAGCCTTTCTTCAAAGAAGTGACTTGGGCCTTGAGCTCTCCTCTTTTCTCTACATGGTTAGTGACAACACAAGTACTAGAGGAGGTAGATGCATCATTGTTAGAGCAACAAGGCAAGCAAGTAATTCATCACAAGATGTGCCAATATTACAAGTGGATGAACTACTAGGACTAGCACATGGCAATATAGCATTTTTATTAAAGTTGTGCTATTGTCCTCATGAGGCTCACAAGATGTTACCTTTGTAGTGATTGGCCTCATGAGCTAACTTTAGTCTAGCATAGGATGCTAGAAGATCGTCATTAGAGCTAGATAGTTTTTTATTGACTTTCTTCCAACTTCCTATACTGCAAGTTTAGCGACTCAAGTTGAGCCCTTAGCTCAGCATTCTCCTTTGACATAGATGCTTCACAAGAAATAGAGTTACTAGCACAAGCATCATTGAACATTAGGAATAGAAGGAAGAAAATTTAGCAAGCTCTTCATTTAATCTAGCATTTTCCTTTTCGTGACTTTATATTTAGCATGCGCAAGGTCACGTTCTTTAATGATTTTAGCAATTATTTCATTATTGAGACTCTCAATAGATTCTAATTTCTCCTCAAGAGAAGCACGAGTCTCTTGCTCTTCCTCAAGAGCATATTCTAACGATGCCTTCTCCATAGCATCATCTCTTTCAATCTTACCCTTTTCTTCAAGGCTTGCTTCCAAAGCCTCAATAGTTTCCCCGCGCTCAACAAGGGCCGCTCATGATTTCATAGAGGTTATCACAAGCAATTTTATTCTTTGAAAGAGACTTAAGAATCATTAAACCTTTATCATGAAGGAGAGCATCATTATTTTCCTCATTCATCTTTTTTCATCATTATTATCATTATCATTACCATTGCTAGAAGAAGATTTAGCCATAAGGCAATGAGAGGTGGATGAAGAGGAACAATTAATTTTTGAACTACTCAAATTCACATCTTGTTGAATAGCAAATTGGGTTTCCTCTAATTAATTAATCATGCAAGATTTTAGAGGGAACACAATCATTTTTATCATGGCAACAAGATAAAGCTAGCTATCATAAAGAGATTTATCCCAAGCACTTTTAGATGATATGCAAGGACTATCAACACTAGCATGTAAATCATTTATAGTGCTATGTGTGTTTAGGTCCAAAGATGAAGCATTGCAAACAAGATAGAGATAAATGATCATCATAATGAGCTCACTATCAAAGTTGCAAAACCTATCACTACTCACCATCACATTAGTTTGTTGGCTTACCACATTTTGGTGAAGTAGACGAAGACGAGAACTCATCACGGCCGGAGGTGGAGAGAGAGCAATCATCCTCAATAGAGTTGGACACTCCATATTTATCTTGAAGCTTGGTCCAAAGCTCATGAGCGTCCCGGGGAGGCATGATTGACTCGAAAACTACAAACACTCACAATTTGCAAAACTCATTAGAAGCTAGAGCATCTAGATATAAGTTTTTCTCATCCTCTAAAGTCGTACTTTCGTAATCCTTTGGAGGAGAAAAACCTATATCTAATATACGCTCAATATTGGGGTCCAAGGACCCGTAAGTGACTAAGCATATGAGTTTTCCAAACATTAAAATTTGTGCCATTGAATATAAACATGTGATCGTGCACTAATCCACTAAACGACATCTTTACTCTCAAGGCGGTAAAGCCAAACAAGAGAGACGAGACTCTGATACCAATTGAAAGAACAAACGATGTCCCGGATGTCGCCTAGAGGGGGGGTGAATAGGCGATTAAAACTTTTTCTATTTAAAGGCTTGATAATTGCGGAATAAAACTATGTGTCTAAATTAACAAGCCAACAACCTAAAATACTAGGATCACCTAAGTGCACCAACAACCTATGCTAAACAAGGCAAGCAACAAGGTGATAGCTAAATATAAAACTTCAAGCACGAAGGCTATCACAATGTAAATTGCATAAGTAAAAGCTCGGGTATAGAAATAACCGAGGCACGCGGAGATGAGGATGTATTCCCGAGTTCCTCCTTGTTAAGGGAGTACGTCTCGTTGGAGGGGTGTGAGCTTCGCCACAAGAGGCCTACTCAAGATGCCACAAAGGCCTCACCCTATTCTCCGATGAAACCGCACCCAAGGGTTTGGTTCACCTTCCACTATCGGAATCCTTCGAGGCGGAATCCATAGCCTTTACACTTTCTTGGGGCACACACCCACAACTCAATTGGGGGCACCCAAATTGTGCCGAAGCTTCACAACTCGAAGTCTCCGCGGCACCTCCAACCGTCTAGGGTACACAATGCACCCAAGAGGCACAAGCTCTTGGGAACACAATGCCACCCAAGAGTAACAAGCTTCTCAACCTTCAACTTCACGTATCACCGTGGAGAGAGCAACCCGATGCAACTAATGCAAAAGGCAAGAACACACTAAGTGGTCAAGTCCTTCACTCCGAAATCCAACAAAAGCAACTAATGCTATGGAGGGATTTAAGAGGAAGAACAAAGGGGATGAACACAAAGCAACCCCAAAATCTAGATCCACTAGGTTCCCCTCACTTAGAGGAGAATTGATTGGTGGAATGGTAGATCTAGATCTCCTCTCTGAATCCCTAAGTTTGGGCAAGAATCATTGGAGGGATTGAGAGGAATCAAGCTCACAAGCTTAGCAACAATGGAGGAGAGAGGAAAACAAGTGAGAAAAGTGAGCAACCCCCCCTTGGGGAAGAAGGGGGCTATTATAGCCTCCCCCCAAAACTAGCCGTTGAAAAAACGAGGGTCCGGAAATTCCTGGGGTTTATGAACCGGGAACTTCCGACGGGGCCGGATATTCCAGGGCCACAGGGCCGGAACTTCCGGTGCTCGGAAATTTCCGGAGCAAACTTCCGAGCAAATTTCTGGACCCCCACCCGAGAGAAAAACGCAAAAGACTTAGCCAAATTTTTCTTAGGCCGGATATTCCGGACCAAGAACCAGAATTTCCGGACCCCCCGAAATTTCCGAGGAAACTTCCGGAGCAAATTTCCGGAACCCCTCCAGAGAGAAAAGCCGAAAATACGGCCGGAACTTCCGCCCCACAGAAAACCAGCAGAAACTGCAATACGAAAACGGGCATATCTTTTGCATCCGGACTCTGTTTTCGATGATCTTCGGCTCGTTGGACTCGCAACGACAAGCTCTACAAGATCATGCAGAGAAACATCATTGTCCATCATGATATTATAAAAACACATGGAGAAAGGTTAAACCTCCTTTTTGAAAACCGGAAATGAAATATCTTTTGCAAATGAAGTCCAAATGACATGAAACCAATTTTGTTGAAAAGAGGATGACAAAAGCACCCTTTGAAAATGGCAAACAAGCAATGGATATTTTGCAAAGAAATGGAAGAGATAAATCTTCCGCACGGATGAACCGGCAAAATCTCCAATACCGAAACCGCAATAGAAGACGCATATAAAAACCGTTTTCGGTAAACTTGGCTTTGTCATGACGAGCACGACAAGCACCAAGACCACACCACGATAAGAGACAAATAGGAACCAATAAATATGAATGTATGGATGCAAAGTTTTGTGCTCTCTACGACGATACGATCACGATACTCGATCGAGAGCCCCTCTTGATAGTACGATTATCCATCCTATAATCCGGTCTCTCACTAAACATCAAGAGACCGGTAAAATAGAAACCCTATCAAGATCATACCTTTGCCTTGTGCAATAATCTACTTGAGGTCGATGAAGACAATCTTCATCTGCTCAAGACGCACCATCTTTCTTGATTGCGCTTCGCTTGGTGAAGATTCACATGATGCTCCCCCATACACCAATATGGGAGAACCTCTACTTCGGAAAATCTTCACATGGCCTTTATCTTCAAATGGATGGAAAGCTCCAAGCAAATGATATCTTCTTGTCGATCATCTTGAACTTGCACCACACCACTTGACACCGTCCTTCATGAGCTACACGAGATCTTCCTTTTGATGCAAGCTCATGACAAGACACCTAACCCAACAAAGAGATACCAAGCACATAGATAATGGGTTAGTTCACAAGGCTATATTGATAAGTGCTCACCATACCATGAGATCACATGATCCATCATGGTATATCACTAGCCTTGTGTGATGATCAACTTGCACTTAGCCTTGATCAACATATAATCCTCTTCTTCCCTTAGCCTTGATTCCAGCATATGGAGATCAAGCAAAGCATATGGACAACCCTACAAATATGGATCAATACAAATATTAGTCCATAGAGATTGTCATTAATTACCAAAACCACACATGGGGCAACCATGCACTTTCACCCATTGGCCAACAGATGAAAGTATTTTCTATTACTATCTCCATCCAGAATAAATTGTGCCTTTGAGCGTTGACACCACTTGAGTTCCTCTTCTCGGAATATGCATGCAATCTATTCATCCGCTTGATTTTTTTGTCAAATTCAGAATCAGAAAGTGGCCGAATTTCCGCTTGAAGGTCAAGTTTATCAATAATTTCAGCAAGCCGTTTTTTTCTTTTTTATATAGTCTAGTAATATGACGAGCCAAAGCACGAAGGTGTTTCTGCAACATGCAAATTCTATTATTCCACCTTTGTATTGGGTTTTGTCCATGCACCAGTCTCTCCCATACTTCTTTCACCATGTCAGCAAAACCATCACGGTTCAACCAGCCCAATTCAAACTTGAATTGCGTTTTTTTCCCATGTAGTTTTGTATCTCCAATATCTAAGAGTATTGGAGCGTGATCACATAGTGAATCCATACGCTCGAGCACAAACCAAAGGGTATTTATTTCCCCATTCGGTATCTATTAGCACACATACTGGTCTATTATTAGCACAAGTATATTGTCTTCCTGACATATTAACCTTCCTCAAATCCAAACTGTCGATAACAGCGTTGAACAGAAAAGGCCAATAGTTATCAAAACGGTCATTGTTCTTGTCTTGCTGAAACCGTAGGATGTTGAGAAATCCCCTCCTATAAGAATAGGGTATGGATTATCTTTAGCAAGATTGATAAATTCCCGTAAAAAAGGCTGGCTTGTGCTCATCTTGGGCGGCACCGTACATAGCAACAAGACTCCAAATAAAATCATCAGACACAGGTGTAGTTTAATATGAAACTCACCACACGTGAAGTCTAATAATTCCATAGAAGTATCCTTAATGCCTAGCAAAATGCACCCCGATCTGCCGCGTGAAGGTATCCATTTTCAAGTGAACTCATAGCCATCAACGAGGTGGTCTAAAGTTTGCACCGGGAAATCTCGTCTATCAGATTCCGTAATTGCGACAAAATCCAACTCATGTTACCGAACGCAATCAGCAATATGTAAATGTTTAGCCAAGTCAAAACGATATTGCCTTATATATTAATATCAAAATGATATCGCCTCGTCGGTGTTGAATCCAGCGACCACTGATCAACTCCCCATGTTTCGTTCCTTTCCGGAGCTTCCCGATGTCATCATTTTTTTAACTCCGCGGCAGCCATGGCAGCCGACAAAAAGCTCCAGCACGGCAGCGACGCTCACCATTGGGACGAGTAGCGGCGGCTCCCTGACGCACACGGATGCATAATGTCTCTTCTCAAAAACAACATGAAGTGAAGCGTGGCTCGCAACTATGGAAAGAAAAAGAAAGCGCTCGGAGGAGGAGAGTCATGTGGGAGCTTGCGGGCTTGTCCTCTAGTTGCCTTTTCCATTAGCAAACTAGATGACCTGTTGCGCCGCTGGCGCAAGGACCGTAGTCGAGACTGTATTTTAATCATAAGTTTTACGTGTTTTGTTTTTTGTGTTTGAGATTTTTATGACTCTCATGTTGAGGATGTTTGTTAGGGTTTCAACGGCTACTTTTGATGTGTTCGATATAGATATTTGTTCACCAGCACTCTTTTACTGGTCACATTATCTTTCGCCTTCATGTACTGTGTCCGTTGTTCCCTTGTTCTATCCCCATTGCCGACCCAATCCAATATGACTCGTTACGTCACCAGCATAGGTGGCAGAAGCATGTCAAAATATAGTCGATAAGTTTAATCCCTTTTTAGTGCCAACGCATATCGCTATATGGCGTTAGTAGAAAACCAAACATAGAACAAAATCCAAAGGTCATGATAGAAAAAATGTGTTATTGCTTTCTCTAAAAATCCTTGATAGTAAAATAACAATTTGTGTTAATCTTTAAAAAATGGCAGCTTACATTATAAAGGAAGCAGAACCTAATCAGACGGCGAAAAGAAAGAAAGGTTTACACGTCATGCCCAAATTTGTTTCTACATGAAGGCAAATGCCATAAGCAAGACCGTATATTTAGCCTTGATGTTAATCAGCATGAATTTCCCAACAAAATGGATCACATGAAGAAAAGAAAAGGAAGGACACACCCAATTAGACAATGGCGGAACATGCCCATGCGGATATTTGAGTAATATAAGTTTTACGGCAGAGTAAATAAAGTCATTACATGGGTTGATCAGATTGCCAGATTGGCATCATGTTCACACAATGGAGGTCTACAGACCGAGATTTGTGGCAAACATCTATAGCAGAGTACATGCTACTAAATCTCGAATAAATACTACCAAGTATATAGCCTTGGTTACGTATTGTCTAAAAGAACATTAGACTTTAGAAGATAAACGTTGGAACAGTTGCAGATATAGATGTTCTCTACTCGGAACTTTCTTGTAGCAGCTAAATTTCCCATAGATAATTTTCCTGTGCGTTCTCTGTAAATCCCTTCAATTTTAGCATGTTTTCTGGTGTTTTATTACTCGTGGGCTTCATGTCCCGCGCCTATGTTATAGGTTGTCATGATCTTGAGCTCGACAACCTCTACTTTTGGATGTATTATTGTTTCATAGAAAGTAGGTGTTGCATACACAATTATGAATGAAGGAATACTTCTTTTCTTGATAGTCCAGAGAACACTAAAATAGTCGCTGATATTCAGTAATAAGTTTGGAGTATCGATGCGTGTCAAACATACAGAAGGGGCTTAGCAAATCTTCAACAAAGTAAAAAACTCTGTTTGTAGAGAGCTGATTCGGAAGTTAATTTTTTTTTGGGCAAGCAGAGTTGTATACGGCCGCACAATTTGGACGGCTATAACCTATTATCATAAGCAATGGTAACACGACCACGGCCTACTAAACTTAAGATGTAGTTCCGACCGGTCGACGTCTTCCCTCTCCCCCCGTCCGGCACGGTTCGCCGCCGTATGTTGTCCTTTTGGCTCCCGTCGTGTGTTGTCCATCTATTTAGGTCGCCACTATCACGAAGGACCCGCCCGTCTAGGACGAGATGCCACCGAGATGACTCGTCCATCCATGTCGATGTCCTGACTGCATGACGGCAGGCGTACGTCGGAACTTTATATTTTTTACATTAAATTTTTATTTCATCTTTTATTTAATCACACGGAAAAAGTGATTATTACAATTGTAAGCAAACAATAAGTAGTTTGATGTCCTGATTACGGTTTTCCCAGTATCAAGGTACGTACTCTTTCCTTTTTGACGTAGTACTCCCTAACACATACGATGGAGAAGCATGTGAGACTAGCAGCTGGATAATCACCTTCCACATCACCTTTTTATTCATATCGGCATTTATTAAAACAGATCCCGTTTAGGTAAATAACACAACCGCTTGAGTGGTGTACTGATTAGGTGACGATTCCTGATTACTCGATGGAGTGAGTTCGAATCCTCCCATAGACATTTTTTTCTTAATTAATACGTAGGAGTATAATTACAGATTTCATATACATACGGATGTGTACATATCCAAATTGGTCGTATGGGTTTCAGTAAGCTATACATACGATTTGATAATTCCTTAATGACCATCATGCCCTTAGTTATGAAGGGGTATGGAGCGATCTCATCCGTTGTTGTGTTTGAGTTTGTGTTTGAGTTTGAGGGAGGGGGGTGTACCGAAGCAGAAGTGATGTACATAAGCGTTGGCACAAAAACAGGCAAAAAGAGTCACTTGAATAGCTACTAAGCTAGTTAGTAG
Source organism: Puccinellia tenuiflora (assembly GCA_012064385.1). Classification (NCBI taxonomy): domain Eukaryota; kingdom Viridiplantae; phylum Streptophyta; class Magnoliopsida; order Poales; family Poaceae; genus Puccinellia; species Puccinellia tenuiflora. The sequence goes on from QRDG01001250.1 coordinate 388,919, forward strand.
AACCCCGCAAACTAAAAGAAGTTGGCACAAATTTTATAGCCTGACAAGTTCCATATATTTTAAAGTCTATATGGACGTAAGCATGATTGCTGGTAGAATATGAGAATCTAAAATATTAAATATCAGAAAATCGTGCAACAAATGGAAGATACAACTTTCCATATCACTTACAGGCTCACACCGCAATAGATAATGCAATACAAATCATAAATAAACAGACATACCACGAAGAATAATTCTCCTAGCAGTCCAATACAAGCTTTTGGACTGCCTACAACATCTCTTATTTTTCTTCAGCTCAGCGCAGCTTCCACTTTGCTTCACCGGAATATACTTGTATGCTTGAAGCAGAGTAATCTTCATCAGAGTGATAAACAGAGCAAAATACTTCGTAATAACTTGATCATAACTACACTCTAAGCTAGCTCTATTGCTGAAAAAAATAGAGAAAAGAAAGAATCCCAAACCTAAATGATGAGATAATGCTAGAAGTAAAAGGAACCAATATTTTGACTGAACTATACGTCTGGATAGGCGTAAAGAATCCACCTGAATCTACCACCAGCAATTTTCAAGACATTTTCCCAAGAGCCCAGAGAATGGTCTATCGTTCCTGCCCTCACAAGGTACAAATCCATTTCTACATGGATTAACAAGGCATGCAAATATAAGGTCACAAAGTAATATTTGAGATTTTTTATACAAAACATGTTTGAAAGCTATCTCCATATACGTACAGTGCATATACTACTACACTCCTACAAGGCTTACACTACCATGATCCGTAGCCATAAACTAATAATTCTTCATGGCAGCTCCGCTAAAAGAGGAAGGCTTGCTGCTGCACGGCAATGCTTATTTGCATCCAAAAGCCACACTCGTGTAAGTAAACAAGGAGACGGTTTGGTGATAAATGGGAGGATATCAAAGGCTTTGAAAAGCCACGCTTGCGCAATACACACGTGCACATACAATTCAGAAGATAAAGTCGCAGCTATACACCTCATAGGTTAGTAGCGATGTTATACAACCTAGTCTAACTGTACTTCAGAAGAAATAAAATGCAGGCATCTTGACTTTTCTCGAGCATGGAACTTCACTACCACTACGATTTTGCAAGAAAAACGAATCATGTAATTTGTGTCCATTTGCTCATGTAAGCATTGTTGAAAAAGAAAAGTTTAAGAATGCATGACGGCAGACCCAAGATGGAAAATAGGAACATGAACAGACAAAGAAAAGGGAGAAAACCTGCGGGGTAGACACCAAAAAGGTCAGTATGTTTAATTGGCACTTTGTCTGGCCCTTCGTGGTAGTCCCATAGACACGAAACAAGGATCTATGTCCAAATGCACACCATGCCACCCAATATCTGCATAGCAATCAAAGTGTGACCCAGAACATATAAGGAATTTTAAGCATGTAGTAAGCACAGTGAAAACTCGGCAATTCAAAACTATGAATTACCTAAATAACAAACCCAGTCTCGCAATTCGCAAAGCATCCTAATGCAGGTTTTGTGCATATAGCCAACGCATACAAGGCTAACTAATATTCAACCGTGCAAACCCAACACTAATTGAAGCAAAAAATCAGACAACACGACCTTCCTTCACTCTGAACCACATGTGTCATCCTCATTTTATATTAAAAATTTCAGAGAACTCCTGCAAGTCACATGTGTTGGAAAACCAGGGTTACACACTTGTTTTGACAAAGAATGATAATTCATTTATATTCAGCCAGTAAAATATATGTAAGTTCGGTACTGATGGGGCCAATGAAGCTGATACTACAAATCAACCATATCCTCCTTATGACGGAACAAGTTTCCTATAGCACTCAGTTTATCCTCTAGGGGGTTAGCTACTGTCTGTAGCGTTGGGCAATTGGTAACGGTATATAAGATCAAATATTGCACTCAAATAGTTTCCTGGTTGGATTATTTGACACTGCATCTGAACAAAATAACCAGAGATTTATCTTAAACAAGTAACCAAATAACACTCGTAAACTGCAGCCAACTAAGCTATCACAAGGAAACGAAAGGGCATGATCTATTACATTATGAGACGACTGTCACTCATCAGCATGGATATGAATGGAAAAGGTTGCCTAATCCTTAGCAGTAATCAAAACTAATTAATCTAGGATGTCATTTTATAATCTTGGGAAAACAGGGGAATGAAAAGGTCCAGCCTCCTGACAGCCTGTCCCAAATTCTTCCAGAATAACAAATCTCAAATCAGCTCCAAAATGCAGAAAAACAGGAGTAACTTCAAAATGTTCAGCATTTGATTACCGAACACTAATAAATATGTAGTATCTTTGGTAGCTATAACAGTTAAAGTTGGTTGGTTGGCTGATATGTAATAGACTTCTCCTACAGTTTTCAGTAGACAATGTATCTTTGAACAGGGCAAGGGGAAATCATCCGACACAGAAAGTCAATTAGGAGCAGAGGCATATTATATTTTTTATGAGGTTCACAAAGTAAACCTGTCCTAGAATTCTCTTTAAAGGACTGAATTTTAGCTACCAGCCTAGAACTAAAGTCATATGCATGTGCTCAAGGCCTCAAGCTATGCGTACCAACAAAACAGAGCAGCTTTAAATGCCCTAAATAGATGCTTATTTTGGCAACAGCAAATGACCCTCCCCTATTAACACGACCAGCAAAGTAACTTACGATCTGCTACTGAAACAAATGAGTGCCACCATCACCTGCACACTGTTTCTCTGCACATGACCACCGGCTACTTCACTACCTCCGACACCGATGTCCTGAACTCTGGATAATATCAATTACTAAATAGAAGATGCATCGATGTCATTATCGACCATTAGTCCATCATGATCCACCTAACTGCATGTAAACATGTTTCAGACAACATTGACAGTTGGCACATCTTAATCAATAGGGGAAATACTAAATTTCATATTCAGATAGAACTGGGACATGATTCCTTGTTTTCTATTCCCATAATATGGAAAGCAATCGGTGTTTTATGTGACTCTAAATAATATATGCATGCATTCCTCAGAACAAATTCAATTAAGTGGTTTAAAGGATAAGCTACAAACAAAAGTTTTGCAGCGATCATTAACCCATATCAATCAATTTAGGTTAATAAAATAGTAGATATCATGTTAGTAGTCGAATAAACTTGGTAGATAAATTGGAGGCGAATGGAACGAGCTTACGCTGCCTCGAGGCTGTTATCTGGATATGGTGAGATGCCTTGTCTTTGCCCACCACAACACTCATAGGCGCAGCACCAACTCTTCCGCCACCGTGCCCTCATGTCCCTTCCTCAACAGCAAGTGCACATGAACTTGCAGCACCTCTTCTCGGCTCCATGACCACATCCATCTATTAGGCGAATCTGTACAAAATTAAAAAATTATTTGAAAACGCTGCTGAGAACCTGAGCTATAAGTTGATTTCAGAAATGATACCATAGAAATGTTGAATATGTAATAAACTGATATTAACGAAGACTTTAAAGCTGAGAATTATTATCTGATGTATGGCTCAAATAATCTAGCAAAATTTATTCATCTAGTAATAATAGATTGCACATACAGGCTACATAACCAAGAGAGGCAATATATTGTACATGCAAGTCACCAAATTCAGAGAGGTCATATAATGTACATCCAAGCCATTGTTGACTTGGGGCTTGAAGGCCTCACCTAAGAGTAACCAACACAAGAATTGATAGGGCAACCTGGAACAAAACCACCATAGTCATCTGAACAATTAGTACCAGTAAGTAAAACTACTTTAGTATGATGCAGACACAGACTGAATCATGCAAGCATCAGTAGCAAGAACTGCAGCGAGACAATGATTAATTCAAGGGCCACACTGGACTAAGAATTTAATTTAGCTTCTAGTAGCTATCTCTACCCCTCTAGCTTCTCTATCCCTATTACCTTTCTTCCCAGCCAATCTTTCCTACCTTATGAAATGTCAAGTTGATGTTTACATCACAATTAGAAGCACAAAGACCTTCCCTAAATATACCCTGCGAGGAAAAGAACCATACTGTGTTCAATTCCAGTAGCATCAGGTTGCTAGTTCATGGATCTCATATTTTGTTAAATTTTATGACTAAATTAGCATGCTCATGATTACATCAGCAATATGACTAAATTGTTCGATTTTACTTTCAGTGGAACTGTAATAGTATTTGGTAGTTGCTACTGCACAAAATTAGTAACACCCTTAGACATAGTGGTTTAAAACACACAACACAGGACAAAAACAAAACGAATCCACCGCAGCTAGCCACAAATATTAAAGAAAGGGGGCAATATTAATTAACTACCATGCTGCAGTCGAATGTAAACTCAAACCAGAACCAACAAGGGCGTGGACAGCGAGGTTACCAGGGTACGACATGACGAAACAAATGCATACTAACAAATCTTATTGAACGCAGATGCTTTGTTGACATGGGAGTTCAGAAATACAATAACATTAGCTCACGGTGGCACTGGATTGCCATGGAGATAAACCTGAATAAAAATTATTGCAGGATCGACAGACAAACTAATTCCTTCATATGCATTATTAGATAAATGTAATAAGATTTTTGCATAATTAATCAGAGTACCCTTATAAGTTCTGGATGTGTGTTTGCTCACGATAGTAATTCTCTCTACAGATTATTAGAGTCCATTATTTTTCACTACACAAATTGATATTCGGTTATTCATATCCATAAAGAAGTTCATAAGCACAAAACAAAACAGTATGTCATATATGAAAGTAAAAGTTTATACATATGTCACTTTATAGAGCGCTCTGTAATACGTGTCAAACGTATCTATAATTGTTGATTGTTCCATACTAGTTATATGCCATTGTTACATGTTTTTACTATCTTATTACATCATTTTTAGGCTTTTTATTGGACTAACCTATTAACAAGATGCCAAGTGTCAGTTCCCTGTTTTTGCTGTTTTCTATTTCAGAAAACTTACTTCTGGAAATATTCTCGAAATTGGACAATAATTTACGAGGATTTTTTTATGCGACAAAAGGAAGCCAGAGACCAAAGGGCGACCTGGGGGGCCACCCAGAGGCCTGGGGATGCAGCTGGTCGCGGGCCCACCTGCACCTGCGGGTGGGACCCTCCCCTACACCCTGGGCACCGCTTCGGCCCCCCTCGATGCCTATAAAATCCCTAAAACCCTAAAACACCGGGGGCGACGAATATTTTTCAGAAAATCCACCCGAAGCCGCCGCCTCCTCGAAACACAATTCGGGGAGATTCTGAAGCTGCTCCTGGCACGCTACCGGAGGGGAGATTGATCCCGGAGGGTTCTACATCGCCATGCCTTCCGCCGGGATGAAGCGTGAGTAGTTCCACCTTGGACTACGGGTCCATGGCGGTAGCTAGGCGGTTGTCTCTCTCCCTTGTGCTTCATGTTTATGATCTTGTGAGCTGCCCTATATGATCAAGATCGACTATTTATAATGTGTTATGATGTGTTTGTTGGGATCCAATGGATTATGAAGTTATGATCAGATTGTGCTTGGTTATTATATGTTAATTTATGTTCTTGCATGCTCTCCGATGTGTGTAGTTGTAGCGCCCCGACCCCAGAACTATACAATGAAGCTTTGTGCAACCGGTCATGCTACACAATCGAAGGTTACTGGGGTTACCAATCCCAGGCTAAAACCTTTGGCAGGCATGCTCGGAATGGATCATCGGCAACGCAACACTTCGATCATGCCATAAGCTCAGACATAGCTATCATGTATAGTAGAGAGATCAAGACTGCGGAACAACTGGCACATCACAGACTCTATGACACAAAGAGATCATATAGCAACTCATATATGAGAAAGATACAAATTACACACAAAAGGGGTCACAGACCCATCAGTACATCATGCGGAAGCGAAGTAGTTGTCTAATACAACAAGATCCAAATATATGGCCTAAGAGGCCTACACATAAACATAAACCCAGCCAGCTTGTTCCAACATCCCAAGCTGCCACCTGGGAACCCCAAACTACTTGTCGATGTCCAAGAAGAAACCACCTGTCTGCTCGGTGTCGTCCTCCTCTGAAACAAATTATAAAAGCAGCAAAGAGAGACTGAGTACGACATACTCGCAAGTTTAGTAGGACGATATAGGCCCAATGATGACGGAGGCTCTAAAGCTGTATAGTATTTATTTTGCATAAAGCTAATTTTTCTTTATAAAAGACATGAGTGACCCAAAGGCATCGACTACTCAGGATGTTTTCAAAAAGGGATAAGAGAGTTAACTTTCATCTTCGATTCTCATCGAACCACTTGTAGCCAAAACATCTCTCATCTCCACCAAAGGCACTCCCTCGAATCACCCTCGAGGAAATGAACCTTTTGAACACACGTTGAGTTGCAACCTTTAGCTGCCAAATTTTAATTGATTAGGTTATACTTTTCTATGAGCTAATCCGCCTTTCCCAAGATTTTGTCCATAACCGTGGACACGGCTTTTCGAAAAGATTTACCCTGCAGGAGTGTACTAATTTACCCATTGGTACCGTCCGGCTAACCTGATTGGCCCTCTTCCGGGGAAGGCCGGCGAGTGGGTGCGGTTAAACCTTTACCTCGCATGAGACTATCCAAGAGTCATCTGTGGCGACAGGACAAGTTTACCCAGCCTATTGCAGCCCCTGCCCCCATCGCCACATCCTAAACACCATCATCCTCATCGATTCTCTTTTCCACTCACACACCCACACGCAAATGGAAATAGCAAACTAGAGGACCGTTCGATACGCCTGCACAAGTTATTCAGTTAGTAAGGAGCCCATACCCCCACCAATGGCAGCACGCTCGGTTCTTGGTTCTAGCTAAAAGCACTATCAGCCTAGGCGGCAAGAATGAGGCAAAACACCATCCCCGATGGCAACTCATCCAAGCCTTTTAGCAATTTAATTAAGTACCGACAGTAACCACCATGTCCGAAACATTCTATCAACATCATAACAATGGAATTAAATCACAGGACAAAATAACATTTGACTAAGCATGGCTAAGCATAGCTAAGCATATGTAAACAACTATTATAACTTTGTCACCGGACAACACAACAAGCCTATGGTTCATAGGTGGGGAAACATGTGATGGTTCGGGGAAAACATGCATTCATAGGATACTCTAGTATTGACCCAAAAATTGTCATAGAATCGAATGCAATATTATGGTGGATAAAATATGTTTATAAAACAGTAGGATGCTAGATGCCAAGAAGGTTAGGTTATCTCTTGCCTTGTTGCCGGGGAATGTAGTACTGCTCGTCGGGGTAGGTAGGGTTAACCTCAACTCCGGAATCTATCGATACCCAACAAATAAAAGAAGAACAAAATAAATCACATGAAGACAAGCTGCAATGCACAATCATGATGGCATGTCAAGTTCATGCAAGGATATCAGCATAAGAATAGATAACACGATTAAATGGGGTGCCAAATAATTAGTGCAATTATTTGGAAACAACCCCACATTTAACTTAATGGCCACATTGTTTATAAATTATTACATTTATTAAAGAAGTGGCTTAAATATGCATGAACATGATATGAATGGATAGGTTTTGTTATTCTGATCGTTTTGGTACCTTATTTGTAATTTTCCGAGTTACGATGAATAAATAGTGAATTACATAATTATATGAATTTAATTCTTTTAATAAATTAAAGAATAACATCAAAGGAAAATTTGTGAACATGATGTGATATTAGCATGGTTTGATAGCATTTGACATGTTGATCACTTTGATATTTTATTCACAAATTTTGGTTAATTATTTCTCAAGTTATGAAATTTTCCAAATTTAGTATTATTTATGCCATTTTAGGAATTCTTAGGTAAACAGCAAGAATATAATTTCCAAAGACTATTACAATGATTCTATCTTGTAGAATTTGTTTTTCTGAACAATTTGATATTTTATTTGCAAATTTTGGAGCAATATTTAAAAAGATATCAATTATTTTATTTTGCCTTTCTTTACAAAAAGGACAAACAAAAAAGCCAGACGGGCCGGCCTCATGCCGGCCAGGCTGGGCCACAGGCCGGGCAGGCTCCCGAAGTGTCCAGCATCTGGCCGGCCCAGGCTGGGCAACCGGGCCGGGCACCAGCCCGAAGCTGCCGGCCTTTGGCCGGCCTAGGCCGGGATCACGGCCGGGCGAGCAGGGCATGCACGCGGCCGGTCAATGCCATGACCGGCACTCGCGGTGGCGGTGACCGCCGAAGGCATCGATCATGTGCCCGACAGATGCCGAGCCGCGGGGGCGCGCAAAAAGGGCGCATTCGAAGCGGCATCCTACGGGGGGGAGGTCTAGAACGGCGGCGTCGCTAGCTAGAGGTCATCGGGGTGGCGCGGACGACGGCGCCGAGCGGCGGCCGGAGACGAGCAAAAGCGACTATGGTGAACAAGAGAGTGGGGAGAGGAGGGGGAAGGTCTCCGGGGACCAGATCCTCACCAGGCGCGCGTTGGAGGGGACGACAAGGGCCGGGGTGGCCGGACGGCGACACGATGGTGCTCGGATGGCGGCGGCCAGAGCGGAGGAGAAAAGGTCGGCGACGGCGATTTCGGCTGCCCTTTGTCGATTCATTCGGTGCAGAGGTAGAGCGCGTCGAGTCGGAGATGACAGCGGCATCAGCTTGCTTCAGGACGGTCGGAATCGACGGCGGCTGTATCGGCGGCGAGCGACGGACAGGATCTTGCTTGTAGGGTTAGGGTTTGGCTTTTTGGGCGCCCAGGATGGGGTAGAGAGAGGAAAGAGGGGGAGCAGAGGGCGTCGGCGTGCTCCACTTATCCACGCAGGGGAGCAGGTAGCGCGGCGCGGCCGGCAGAGCGGCGCGGCCGGCAGAGCGGCGCGGCCGGCAGAGCGGCATGGCGCCAGTGCCGTCCCGGCATAGTGAGGAAGAGGGTGAGAGGAGAGGATGACAGGGGTGGCCCACTTGTCAGATCTTTACTCTTTTCCCTCCTTTTCTTTTTAGTTTAAAACCATTAGGGTTTTAGGAATTTATCTAAGGCCCTTAACCATTTTCAAACATTCTGTGAAAATTCACAGAGGCTCCCCATAACATTTAGCACCTCCACAAAATTTGGTGTTGCAATTTAAATTGTTTTGCACAACATTTGTTCACAGGGTTTTATTATAGTCATTTTTGATAATTACCAAAATGTATTTATTTGGAGCACTTAAACATTTCAATAAATTATAAAAATATTAATAGTGGCTCATAATATATTAATGAAGCACCCCATAATTTTATTTTGAATTTTTGGAAAGTTTAACTTGGTTTCTAAAATAGAATTTGATTTGAACCAATTTTGAAGTCTCAAATAAATTTCTTTGTTTGACAAGAAATTTCCTTTGACAATTATTTATAAAATATAACCTTGAGCTTCCTGGACAATTTGGAAACTCAAGAACAATTGGTTTTGCCAATTTGAGTAATGTATTTGGTTTAAAAAATTTGGGAAGGATCTGCTTCCCTTTTTATTGTTTTTCAATTGTTGCTTTATTAACTTAGCAATTTAAATATATATGCCATGATGCAAAGAAATGTAGAAGAAAAAGTGAAAATTTGGCCCATATTTTAGGGTACCAAACTGGGGTTGTTACAGTAGTTGCTTTGGCCAAGTGATTGCATATGTCTCCAAGAGAGAGTATTTATGCTAGATAGTTGGTTCATGCCCCCTTTTGTGTGCCTCAGCACGAGTGACAGAAACGTCTAATGACGAGGGTGCGCTGTTGCGACTAAGGATAAAACATCGGTGTTTATGTCTACGTGATTATAGATATTGCTTACATCATACACTTTACTTAATGCAATTATCTGTTGCTTGCAACTTAATACCGATGGGTGACAGGCTGGATAGCGATCCCTAGGTAGACTTTTCAGACAAAGATGCAGTCGGATTGCGGTCTTTGTTTCTTGTTGTTATGCCTACATGAATATTACCATGAACACTTTGATATAGCTAGATTAAGTTTGTGTCGTAATCTTGTCAATTGTCCAACTGTAATTCGTTTACCCTTCATATGAGTATTTTATTTATTGGAGAGACACCCCTAGTGAACCCATGGCCCCCGTCCATCTTTTTACATTGATTACAGCCTCATTTACTTACTTTCCATATTCACTTTCTCGTTGATCCGTTTTCATAAATCATTTCACTACACTATATGTTTAACCGCTTTGTTTTTAACAGACCAGGAAGATTGACAACCTTCCTGCCGTTAGGGGCAAAGTAATTGGTTGAGTGTGTGCAGGTCCATGTTCGTCGATGGTTAAGCTCTAGAGATCATTGACGGGCACCTCGTTGTTGATTTCAAACTCCTACTGGTTCGATTAAATCTTGGTTCTTCACTAAGGGAAAACTGCTACTTACTACATCCACGCCTTCGCTTGGGGCACCACCCAACTCTGCCATTACTCATCACTCTGGCCTCGCAATATACTAAGAATGCTGAAATAATATGTCATCGTAGTTTATAGGTGGCAAAGATCATTTAATAGTAAATAAGAACCTTTCTTGAAGATTGCCATGAGCAAAATCTCGGCAGGACTGCAATTCCTCATTCCAGTTTCTGCATACCCATCATTTAATGTTGTGCCGATGTGCAGGCCTCGAACAAAGGCTCTGCCTCTCCAGAAACCACAGCATATCATGGAGAAGGAAAAAAAACAATCCTCAAACTTTGAGATCAACCTATCCCAAGTGAACCTGCAGAAATGAAAGAGCACCAAAGAATCAGCTCGGGCCATGTCTCAAGTTAAAGATGAAATTTTCGGTAGTCTTTGGAAAACCCATCAGAATTAGCTTGACATGCAGTTGAAGCACAATCACTTTGCTGCTGCAAGATGTGAAAGGAAAAACTTCAGAGTGGGTTGCTCACCTTGATGCTGCAGGTAGGCATTAGTTGCAGAGAGTCCAGGAAATAAAACTTCAGGATGTGGATATCAAGAAGATTTAATAATTTCAGAACACAACACTTCCAGCAAGGGAATATTGGCAGATGGAACTTGGGTATAACCTATAACACTTGCCAGGCCGACTTCTCCAGCTCGTCCTGCTCGTTAATCAACCTTCACTCTAGTTATTCATGAAAAAATCAGTAGGCATTGTGTATACAGCTAGATATTAGTGAGTGGAAGTAATCTAACAACAAATCAGATGCAAACTAACAGCCAGAGCGCATAATCCAAATTATTTGCCTGCATCAATACTTACTGAGAATAAATCAAATGCAGACCGATATCAAGTGAATACATTGCACCTTGTTTCAGTTTCGTTGGATAAGAATGATCAGAAACTGTAAAAGTAGTAGTAAACCTGCATAATCAAATTTCATATCAAACAACATCTGTAGAAAAGAATTATATCTGTAACAATTAAACCATCAGCTACAAAATTGAACACCCTTAGACCCTACTTCCTACAAACAATTCATCAAGCACTCAAGATATAATTCAATCACCACATACAAAAACAAACACGGGATTCCATGTCAGAAATATCGTGCATACATTTACAAAAAAAAAGTTTACAATGATTAACAAGAGTGCATATGGAATGATCAGAAACTGTAAAAGTAGTAGTAAACCTGCATAATCAAATTTCATATCAAACCACATCTGTAGAAAAGAATTACATCTGTAACAATTAAACCATCAGCTGCAAAATTGAACACCCTTAGATCCTGCTTCCTGCAAAGCAATTCATCAAGCACTCAAGATATAATTCAATCACCACATACAGAAACAAACATTGGATTCCATGTCATAAATATCGTGCATACATATACAAAAAAAAAGTTTATAGAGATTAACAAGAGTGCATATGGAGTTGAGATACCTAAACATCAAGAAGGAGTACAACAGTACAGAGATGGAAAACCGTGGTGGGGAGGATGAGCATACCTGCAGCAGAGCATCAATAATGGCCGATGTCACCATTGGTGTAGGAATATCCTCCGTGTCAAACCCTAGAAATGAAAAGGAATGAAATAATCAATGGAGGCTCGACCTCCGTCTCTGTAGGAGCTCCCACAGCAACCGGCACTGTCCTTACCCTGCCCGCCGCCGCTCATTCCAGTACGACCATCGCCGGAGCTCCAGCAGCAATCGGCGCCGCTGACGGGGGAATACCCAACCGGGTAGGCCAACAAGATGGAGATGAGCCAGTAGGTTCCTGAAGGACCTATAGACTATGCGAAGTCCATAGAAGGAGTTAAGCCTGTGCGAACTCCTTAAAAGGAGTTGCATGTGCCGACTCCTTAAAAGGAGTTGCCTGTGCCGACTCCTTAAAAGGAGTTGCCTCATCCTTAGGACATGAGTTGTTCAGGAGAAGCACCATGACAGTTGGCGCCCACCGTGGGGTAGGTGATGAAAGGAGTTGAGATAACGGGAAAAGCTTTTCAAGGGATAAAAGAAACTCGACATCGGCCCAATCTTCATCAACAACTGCGACAAATTGACCGTCACGTCAAGACAGGGCAGGCGACCCGGATGATTGGAATCGGCGGCATGTCGAAGCTGAGATCGGAAGGAGTTACATCGCCAAGCATCAATCGATTTGGCTGGTTAGCTATTCAAGTCGGTTTCCAACTCGACTCCTCAGCAACGTCAAGCGGCAGATTAGGAGTCCGAGTTGTTCACGTCCTTCAGTAATGGTTCATATCAGTCAGCAAGGAAGGAAAGAGAGAAGAAAAAATAAGCGGGCGTAAGGATCAGCCGAGCTATGGGGCATATTGACGACGTATCCTACTCGTACTCAGCGAAGGAAATAAAGGCTAGATGCCTAACACGTGTGCGGCAGCTCACATGGAGCAAAGATCAAAAGAAAAGGAAAAGGAGCAAAAGATCACGTACTACTCAGTATACGTACTCTCAACGTGAAGAAAAGAAAGAAGGAGAGAACTAACCAGCGGCGCCGCAACTGCACTCGTCCCGTGCGGCGGTCAACCCGCGAAGGACTTTCCACACGATCGCGCGAGCTGTGCCCATCCTGGGCCAAAGACAATTTCATGGCGAGCTCCTTCTGGGCCGTTACTAGCTCCTGGGCCATTTACCCGTTTCCTGAACTGATCAATGAGGCAACGTAGCTGAGCCCAGGCCAAAAATAACAAGCACAGATCATGGGCTGTGCCTAGACGACAGGGAAAAAAGAACAGATAACTAAATCGACGCTCTCATCAAAGAAATCGCTGGAAAAAACAAGGCTTGTACTTCTACATTCCAAACTCCTTCGTCTGTTTGCTGCTTCTTTGAGTCATGTAGATCAAGCACAGGTTGCAAAAACAATCAGAACAGAAAGGGGTGCCATGAACCAGGAGAAAATGCTTAGGAATACCTTTCTCCATGTCAAAATCAAACAAATTCCAGGGACCAGACCTAGGGTACAAATTGCAGGTGCACAAACACATAACACTAACTACTTGTTTCTCCATACACATATATCAACATAAGAAAACATCGGTCCAAGAGATAGGTTTAAGACTTACAAGACTCATACAGGATGCGAAAAAAAGATAAACGGTTCCATACAGATCTACATGACCATAATCTTGTTTCTTTAGTGAAAGCTAGTGTCATCATCACGGGATCCTGATTTCATCACAGAAATGAATCCAAAACATCTCCATTCAACTCCTGTTGCACATAAAGAGAAGCAAAAAAGTACAGTTAGCAACACACATATCTCTACCATTTCATATATGTTTGGAGGTAAACACAATATGAAAATTGCAGACCCCGATGGATCGAACCTGGCCATTTCTGTCATTACCATCTCAAACAACCAAGGTAGCAAAAAAAACAAGTATTGTACAATAGTTACCAGTTTAAAGCATCCTGGATACCATATTGTTTTCTTTCAGTTATCAGGTTGTTTTAAAATTGAGTTTAATCTTATTTCAGCAAATTACCAGCTAGTTACTGTGTTATTCACTGGTAGCTATCATTTTAAATATGCTAGTTATTCCAAAAAAAAACTAGCTGCTAGGTTAATTCATGCTAGCTATCATGTTAAATCAAGCTAGCTACCAAGTTAAAGCATGCTAGCTATCATGTTAAATCATGCAAAAAAGTTAAATTTCAAAAATACCTACAAGGAAAATTGATGCTAGCTATCATGTTAATTAAAGCTAGCTACCAGGTCAATTTATGCTAGCTATCATGTTAAATCAAGCTAGCTACCAAGTTAAAGCATGCTAGCTATCATGTTAAATCATGTAAAAAAAAGTTAAATTTCAAAAAGCTACCTACCAGGATAATTGATGCCAGCTATCAGGTTAATTAAAGCTAGCTACTAGGTTAATTCATGGTAGATACCTTGTTATTTTATCATAGCTATGAATTTAATTCGTTACCAAGTTACCGGTATGCATGACAGTAGTTACGAAGTTTTTACTTAAATAATGCCATATATTAACTGAACAGTTACCAAATTCCGTTTTCATGGCATGAACTATAGTGGCTGCATCTGCTGAAAATAATGAGCAAGGTTCGGTGCCAACGACAAATGCTACTGTGGGGATAGAAATTACAGTTAGCAAAACCATCTTGAGCAAAGGGTTGTGCAAATTAAGGCACTTTATGTCTAGGAAACAGCCCTGCCCATTGGCTCCCCGGCCTTGCACTGCCCATTCGTTAGGGAATTCTAGAGCATTATGATGGGACGTGGTGACGCCATTTCCGGTCTACAGAGTTATCCTGCAAGGAAAAAAAACACATCAGAAATCGGTAAATCTTGAATAAAAAATAGGGATACAAAAAGAACAACTACAAAAATGATGGTAAAAAATCTAGCTCCTTGATGTGACAAAAACTTGGTAACACAGTACAAAGAAACTGGTAGCTTGCAAAAATAATCTGGTAAATATAAAAGAATTGTAATAAAAAAACATGGTGGTTGTACCGCAAAAAACCTATGATACTAATAGTTACCATGTTATTCCCTAATGGCTACCATGTTATTTCTTCCTAGCTACCATGTTATATAGTTATCAAGTTTTCCATATGTTGGTTAACTTGTTCTCTACTGCGAGTAGTTATCATCTTATTCAACCTTGGCTGCCATGTTATTTGCTTGTAGATATCAGGTTATTTTTCTAGTGGTTAAAAAATATGATGTAATTGTTAATTCCCAGTTTATTCCTAGTTGGTTACCATATTATTTGTGATACCTACCAGGTTAATTCAAGGTAGTTAACAGATTCTTAACTACTATTTAACAAAAATGTTCCTACAACAACATCAGTGCTCTTCACTATATATTGGCATCTACCCTAGTATTGCACAAAAAAAGAAAGGACCAATCAACTCACATTACGCCTCTTCTTTATCCCCTTCCCCTGACATCACCACTACTAGGAAACAGGCTACCAGTGGCGCACCTTTTCACAATTCTGTGGCGCATCCCTGGAAATAGTGGATGCGCCACTAAATCCTCGCCACTAAAATATATTTCTGTGGCGCACGCCGGTGGTGTGCCACAGAAATGCCAAATTCTGTGGCGCATCCCAGCACCATGCGCCACAGAAATATTTTAGTGGCGCATCCCACCTTGGTGCGCCACAGAATCTTTTTTGAATTTCAAAAAAAAGGGCGGCCAGATCTAGATCCAGATCTGGATCTAGATCTGGCCGCCGGAATTTCGCCGGAATTTCGTCGGAGCTCGTCGGAGACCGTGTTGCCGTGGGTGGAGGAAGGGGTCGTCGGAGGTCGCCGGATGAGGTCGCCGGAGTGGAGGAGGAGGTCGCCGGAGTGGAGGCCGAGGTCACCGGAGTGGAGGAGGAGGTTGCCGGTGGTGGAGGAGGTCGCCGGAGGTGGAGAAGGAGGTCACCGAAGGTGGAGGTCGTCAGGGTTGAGGTCATCGGGGTTGTGGAGGTGGTCGCCGGGGTGGTGAGGAGGTCGCCGAAGTTGTGGAGCTCGCCGGAGTTGTGGAGGAGGTCGCCGGAGGTGGAGGTGGAGGTGGAGGTGGAGGTGGAGGAGGAGTAGAGAAGATGTGGAGTAGAGGAGAAGAGATGGAGGAGAGAGGAGAAGGGGAGAGACGTGTAGAGGAGAAGGGAAGAGGAGAAAGAAAGAGGAGAAGTGGAGAGAGAAGTGGAGGGAGAACTGGAGGAGATGAGGAGAAAAGGGGAAAAGAGAGGGAGATGAGGGGCGCCGGCAGGATTCAAATTTTGAATCTCACAATTCTGTGGCGCATGGGCTAGACATGTGCCACAGATTTATTTTTTTCCTTTTTTTGAATTTTTTTGATTTTGCTGGGAAAATTCTTCTGTTGCCCGTAACTTTTTTTGGTTTGGAATTTGAGGATTCTGTGAATGGCTGACCGGGTAAACCCGGGTGGGATCGAATCCGAAATTTTCTCTAGTTTTTTTTAAGGTATTATACGTATTTTTTCGACGTCGTATGCAGAAGTTATGGCCAATTTAATATTTCTTCACCTACTATTGGAAAAAAGGTCAAAATGTGTATTTCAAATTTTCCTACAAACTAGACCCTAAACCTTCCATATATCTAAAAGGATTTTATTTTTTGAATTTTTTATCATTTTCTTTCACTCCATGCAAAACTAAAAAGGCGATCCACGGGGGGGGGGGGGGGGGGGGGGGGATGGGTGGGATCTGAAATCCGGACACAATTCTGTGGCGCATGGGGCCACATGCACCACAAAATTGTTACTTTCTGTGGCGCATGTGGCCCCATGCGCCACAGAATTGTGATTTCTTGTGGCGCATGTGGCCCCATGCGCCACAGAAAGGGCACCCACCCAATCATTGGTGCCGGGGCCACCATATTTCTGTGGCGCATGCGTCTAGATGCGCCACAGAGCGTATCTAGACGCATGCGCCACAGAAAGACATATTTCTGTGGCGCATGCCAAGTGGTGCACCACAAAAAAACAATTTAGTGGCGCATGGAATAATGGTGCGCCACAAATAGCATTCCACCTATAGCTAGTTTCCTAGTAGTGCACTACCTGTTTTATTCCGGCCGCCTCCCTCCTAGCCATCACACTAACCCTGGTTGGGAAGAAAGAGAAATCACATTCGCCATGTGTACAACTTGATGAAACTGAAAACAAGAAGCACAAATAAGCCATCCTATAAACTACATTAGTCCAATAATTTGTTTTGAGCATTTGAAAAAAAAAGTACCAACACCAAATAATACCCTTCTATACCCCAGCCCCAAGGATCCAACATGAAAAAAACCCTAACTAAATCGACCTCAAAAACCAAATCACCGATAACACAATCGACCTCAATGGGGTCCAGCATGTCGTGCAGGTATCAACCCCTCCTCCTATGTACCAACCAATCAACCAACCGCTAAAAAAAATCAGTACAACATTACAGTCCACCACCACACTACCATACCAAACTCCATCAACAACAGCAATACACACGAAAACACAGTCCCCAGGTCCACCCCATGCCACAACACCCAACCAACATCAAGCATCGCCCTGTACAGATGAACACAAGGCTACTAGACCAAATCCATGGCCACCACCTACTGGATTCGACCACAGAACCCAAACCCTAACACTGTCTATCTAAAATTCTACACCAGCAATCAACGAAAAACACATGCTAGCAACAACGTGTACCCTCCGTCCCTCCCCGTTGACACCGACATCAACAGTGATGAATCAAGACCGAACGAGCTCCCCATCGACGAAATCGACCACCAAATCCATCAAAACTAGAGGGTGCAGAGCTCAACATGATGGGGACTACGACGAAGAGTCTCTCCTTCGGTGTAAACTTCCCTATCACGTTGACGCCGACGACAGCGGTGGTCGAATCGGCACCGACCAAGCTCCTGACCAACGAAATCGACCACGAATTCGAACAAATCAAGAGGTGCGGGACTAACCAGGATGGGGACTACGACGACCAACCTCTCCGCCGGCGAGGAACCGCCGGACTGCGGTCAGCGCGGCCAGAAATGCGTAGTCGCTGCGGATATCGCCGGAGCCGAGCGTGGAGAGAGAAGAGCCGGGGAGAGAGCGGTTCGGGGAAAAATACGTGTACTCGCGAGAACGTCCGCCGGTTTGGCTTACAAGTGGGCCCAAGGAAAAGCTTATGAAGACACAATGCCAGCGAGACGGTGCGGGACGACACGCAGCGGGCGATGCGTACACGCATCATAAAGCAGCCGCCGCTAGGGAGAGGTGCGCGTGCGGCGCTTCTTACTAGAATTCTCCAAGAAAGAAAAAAAGCGTGCTACTAGTACTAGCACGACGAGTCAATCAAAGAAAAATTGGAGAAGGAAGATTTGGCCAGCTCTATCAGTATCGCCAACTTGTTTCTTTTGCCAACTCGCTTCACGTGGTCAGCCACGGAGAATAAACAAGTTAAGTTGTATTTATATTTAAATTTTATATTTTATTTATTCAGTCAATTAAATAAAGCCTGCATCTTTGAGTCAATCCCGAGATATACATATTTGGTTTGTGAGGAAATTGTAGAGGATCATCTAGAAGATTACAAAGCTTAATTACAGCCAAACCTCAAAATTGCATTCTTGAAATCCCGTCATGGATTTCTAAAAAAGTCGAGCTCTTGAATAGCTCGCACCAAATTTATTTAAGTCGAGATATCTATTGCTCGCAACGGATTTCTCAAAGTCGAGTCATCGAACACTTGCAGCGGATTTCTCAAAGTCGAGCTCTTCCTCGCTCGCAACGGATTTCTCAAAGTCGAGTTATCTAATACTTGCAACGGATTTTTTCAAAGTCGAGCTCTTTATACCTTGTATCGGATTTATTGAAAATTTATATTTTATTTACACCCACAAAGGGATTTCGTAAAAAACCAAGGTCGCTATACTCCAGCTTATGTATCATCAACGCCAAGAGCGTCCAAATGAGTTAGCACCACAGAAATGCTTCAGCAAAGGTTTGCGAGACCCACGAGAGCCTCGCAACCACGAGACATCATTTTCATATTGGTATTGAAAGCTGCATAGCAAGCTAGGCCCAAAGAGTGTCTCGCAACATGTAAGCATAAGTGTACAAGTTAGCAAAGGCCCATAAATCTGTGCAACTATGTAACACATTTATTATAATCAAAGGGATAAAACCGGCTTCTCTACAGTAAGAGTTTTGTCGAGACACTCAGCGAGTGTGCTTTTATCAACTTTGATCATTAGGTCCTTGGGGGCTTGTCTTTTAGGAAAAAGCAGACTTTAGACTCGGCCAAAAGGCCAATAATTTATTCTTGATTTTCATTAATAAGTTAGTTGCAGCTTGCACAATATGACTAGACTAAAGGCATGATTTGCTCTGAACTCCTATGAGGCCTAATTAGGACTTAGGAGGTGAGGAGCTAATCATTGTAACCTATTAGCATGATCATGCAAGGCCTACTTATTCTAACTGAAATCAAAAGGGTCATCGAAACCAACAGGACTTGTGCCAAGGGCAAAGTGAAAGTCAATATAGAACCCCGGATTGCTGCAGGCAAAGACAACCCGACGTCTGGGGGCCACAGCGTGAAGTTCTAAATTTCAAGTCCTACAGCATGAAATTTCAAGTCCTACAGTGTGAAGTTCTAAATTTCAAGTCCTACAACGTGAAGTTCTAAATTTCAAGTCCTACTGTGTGAAGTTCTAAATTTCAAGTCCTACGCGTGAAGTTCTAAAAGTGGTGAAGTTCTGAATTTTAGGCTACAGTAAAACACCTATCATGGCTACAAGTCACCAAAAGCATGTGCTTGGGGGCTACATGTTATCAAGTGTCAGTTTAAGTCAAAGGAAGTTCAGAGTTGGGAGCCTCTCACGGATCAGATTTTCCACAAGTTAAGCAACATCAAGTTCAAAAAGTTTTAGCTCCGAGTTGTCGTAGGCTAACAACCCGGCGCTTGGGGGCTACACCGTTCGAAGTTCAAGGATAGCAATTATACATCAAGGAGTCCCGAGTCGTCGCAGGCAAACGACCCGACACTCGGGGGCTACAGCAGTTGAAATTATAAAGTTATCAGTGCAAGCTCCAAGCTGTTACAAGTTAAACAACTCGGCGCTTGGGGGTACATATGGTATATGATGAAGGAGTTGAAGAAATTTTTAATGCACACTGATGAGTGATTCAAAGAAGTCACCACTGAAGTTCTGTACCATCTTATTGTGATGTGATGCAAGCCGGCGTAAACAAGCTCGAGTAAAGACGAGCAGCTCATCAAAAGGACCTGGTGAAAAATGAACTCACTCAGGCGAAGCTGGCAGCATCTACATCGACAACTCGGCAAGTTCTACATCTGCAAGCTGACAATATTTTTCCGCAACTCAGCATCCACTACGTCAAACCTGGCATGGACTCCGTGTCGCAAGAAGACAACATCTACCACAAATCAAGACCTTTCGCATGACTCTTCGAGTCACCCGAAAGCTCGGGGGATACTGATACCCAACCAGGTAGGCCAACAAGATGGAGATGAGCAGCAGGTTCCTGAAGGACCTATAGACTATGCGAAGTCCTTAGAAGGAGTTAAGACTGTGCCGACTCCTTAAAAGGAGTTGCCTGTGCCGACTCCTTAAAAGGAGGTTAGAATATGCAGACTCCTTAAAAGGAGTTAGAATGTGCCAACTCCTTCAATAACCCAGACTGGGCCGGCCCACTTCCAGAAGACTCATACGAAGGAGTCCAACTACAAGACGGTAAGTCCCAATTTGGAAGACACGAAGATTAGTAGGTTTTTCACTGAATAGTTAAAAACACTTGAGGGGTCACGAAGTTGCCACGGATGAGCGCATTAGTCATGAACGGAAAAAGTGCCTAAATACCGGTCACGAAGTTGCGAGAATGTGACAAGTTGGGTCACTCCGTCATGACTGACGGTAAGTTGCTGACGTGGCTAAATGTTTTATTGCAAATACACCCTATATTTTTATTTCTTCTAATTGGTTGGTCCTTTTCAAACTTTTTTATTTCTTTTTTTATTTTCTAATCGTTGACCAGCGCTGAGCTCAGGACACCATCCTATCTCCATCTCCACCGTGTCTTATACCAGCATGAGCCGGTTCTCATGTCGGGCTCGTCACGGCCTCCATAGATGATGGAGTGCACCAGCTTCCACACCCAGCTACTCCAAGCTGCTTCTCCACCTCCTTCTCCTGCTCGGCTACATCCGCCACTGCCTGCTCTAGGCCTTCCACGCCGTCGGCCTCGGCAACTGCTAGATCTCAACGACCTGCTGGATCTCGGTGACGACCACACCAGCACTTGGCGCTCCAGGTCCAAGAAACACGCGCGCACAATGCCGCCGCGCGCAGCTGCAGCACCGGCGGTCGGAGTTCCGGCCCATCCCCGCGATGGTCATCGAGGGGTGCTACCCGTGGCGCGGTTCGACGAGCTCGAGCTGGAGTCGTCGTCCTCCGACATGCCGTCTTCCTGCACCGTCGTCAGAGGCGATTGCGCCGTGTGCCTCAGCGGCCGCGACGAGGTGCGCAGGCTCACCAACTGCCGCCACGTCTTGCACCGCGGCTGTCTAGACCGCTGGATGGAGCACGACCAGCGGCCTGCCCTCTCTGCGCGCCGCTCATCCCGGACGAGATGGTCGGCGTGCTCTGGGCCACCGCCGCCGGCCAGCCCGACGCCTCCGGCCTGGACTTCTTCTACTTGGGCGGGCGCTCCGTCCATGCCCACCCCGATGCTGCTGCGGGCGCACGAGCTGCTGCTCAGCGGCCTCTGCGGCTACCAGTAGTGAACGTGAACCATTATCAACCAGGAATGCGCAATTTGATTATATGGCTGCCTGGCTGGCTGAATTGGTCGCCGCGGGTGCTCGAGACCGGCGAAGAAAGAATTGGAGTCGCCTGACTCTCCAACTGTGTACATAGGCAAAATGAGTAAAGTGACCCCCAAAAATAATGCTAGGAGACTTAGGGGGTGTTTGTTTGGGCTTTGGCTTTGGCTTTTGGCCTAGGTGCTTTTTGGCTTTTGAGTTTTGGAAGCCAAAAGCATTGGAGCTTTTGGCTTCCAAAACTCAAAAGCCAAAAGCCAAAGCCAAAGCCCAAACAAAACACCCCCT